>CP137673.1:37361780-37574541 GCA_037976565.1 Mesocentrotus franciscanus
CTTTCCGTATATTCTCTGATCAACTTTTCTTTCTTCTTCTTCTTCTCTATTCTCTTCCTCTTTCTAGTTCCGTCTCTCTCTCTCTCTCCTTTCCCTCTTACCTTTGATGACACTGACGTTTTTAATACATTTAGATTTTTATGTAATATTTGAGAGTTTTATATAGTTTCATTATGCATGATTTATGGTTGTACGTTTTAGTCATTCATATTTTGATCGTGTATTGTGTTGTACATTGACTTAGTAAATTTATCAATTTTAACTTTCCAGCTGCATGTTCTTTTATTACAATAAACCGAATCGATTCAATTCAATTCAATGATTCAATCCGTGTACAGTGCGTGCTTTTGCCTATAAAATTATCTTGGTTTGACGAGTGATGGTCTCTTATGTGGTGGATTGTTTTGGGCTAATGGATGCATCTCATTTGGGAGAAAAACTGCAATGGATTATTAGCCATTGATTTATTTACCACTCTAATTCTAAACGGGATTTTGTCGAAAATATTCGGGTATTTCATGGATAGTTAGTCCCAGGTGGTGCAAATAAAATGGACGACGTCCGTCCTTTCAAATAGGGGTGTAACCAGGGCAAGGGAGGGGGGGGGGAGTTGAGGGATAGTACTTGAGTAGGATAGGTTTTGCGTTTTTAACTTCTAGGCTACGCTCGTGGTATTTAAAGACAAGGGTGATGTTTAGACGATCACCTTGATGATAATTATACTGGAGAAAAGTTGGTTAATTTCCGTCTTCTCTTGTACATGACACTATGTCGAACGTGGAGAATCGCATTAAAATGTTTGTTGAATTGTTCACACCATCGTAAAAACATCTTTCATCCGATTACAGAAATGCCACGTATCCACAATCCAATAAATATTATTACTGATGAAAGTTCATTCTCGATGGTGGCATGCACATTCATTTTGTACAGGAATGTTGATAAATCCAACTCGAATGTTGGTGACAGAACAGTATGTATGAGTTACATTGAATAACGACCTTGTCGAGAAAACCGAAGCCCTGTCTGTATCCAGGTCCCTCTGATTGCACACATTGGACTTGACCTTTCTCACTCGTCAACCTTCACAATATACCAAACAATTCTCAAATACCTCCTCTCTCTTCACAAGACGCACAATATTTGGAAGGGCAAGTTCCCAGCGTTACGCGTTTTGTTACACATGTTACCAAATACATCTGAACAGATTCTTGTTTCTCCCCCGAGGTCTTGAAGGTATTCACCTGTCAGAATAAGACCTCTTTCTCTAACCATCGAGGTATGGAAACCAGAGAACGTAGAAAGTAAAATACAAAGTTTATAGAAGAATTCCTCTACACTTTAGAATCATAGCAATGCACTTAATGTAGTCTGGGTGAAAGACCTGTCCTCTTGTTGTGGCTGTCAACTAATCAGATGAAGCCCACGTGACGTCACGTATCTAAACTAGAAGACCTTGATTATTGGTTTAACACCTAAGGGAAAGTTTGGTGATAAATTAGTGGAACATAAAATCAATAAAGGATGCAGTGTGAAGAAAATAAACATATTTTTATGACTCCTGTCATGAAAGTACATGTTTCGATATCATAAGTTTCGTATATATATAGAGAGAGAGAGAGACAGAGAGAGAGAGAGAGAGAGAGAGAGAGAGAGACAGACAGACAGAGAGAGAAAGAGAGAGTCATGAAAACAGATGTTGCGACACCACCTGTATAATATCATGAAAGCATGAGAGCATAAAATTTAATCATTGATTGATGGTAAAGTAATGTGGTGGCGTATTGATGAAGTTGTATTTCATGGCTGTAAAACCACATGCGACAAACTTACTCGTTACCATGGTGACAAGTTAAGAGAGCGCTAGAGATTTCTTCAAGGTTTGCTCCAAGAAGACTAGTCCCAAAGAGCAGACGTAGATGTCAATAACTTGATCAAAGCATCAGTTTGAAAGGGATTTTGTGGGCTAGGTCCTGAGGGGAGATATAACCATCGTCTGACCTACGTGTCATTGTTCCCGCCTTTTAGCAGCATCAAATTCGTAATCCGAGAGAGCAGACGACGAGATGCTATGAACATTAGGCGGGAAAACAAGAAATACTTTTATTTTCTTGTTTGATTGTGCGTGCACGATACATCTCCAGTGTATTCTTCCAAAATTGATGCTGAACCCAAGTTTGACGTTAACTTCCTAGGTCGGTAGCTCATTATATGAGTATTGCAATCTGATGTATTATGCTTCTGCAATATCCCAATGTGTATAGCCTAACTGAGGTGAATGTAATTATTCTCAAAGAGCATTTTCTACACTTCTTCTTTTAATTGATTTTTGTTTTGATATATCTCCTGTTAGATAATATTTGAGATTGATAAGATCCTTCTGATCACGTTTATGATCAGAAGGAAAAATGGAAGTATTCAACACGTCGATGTTTAACCATCATTATTTCTGAGAGCTGGCAACATAATGGTATACGCCATCTCATTAATAACAATAATGATATGTGAGATTTGTACGGCGCCGAGTCCACGTGAAAATTAAATGCTCAAGGCGCACTTGGGAAAAATATAAATGCTATTAAATTTAGATTATAGCTACAGTAATGGTTTACTGCTGTTATTTCTAACTTGTCTGTAAACATGGCAAAACCCCAACAACGATCATTTCAGTTTCCATTCACTGCCTGTGCATCCCAAACCAAACATGAATTTGTTTGGGCTACAAAAACATTTTCGGCCTCTTCATTCAAAAGTTGTCTTTCAATATACATGTACATGTATCAGTTAGATCTGGATAGGTAGAACCCCTCAACGACTTGTTTTAGGACACTATATAGTCTATACTACTTAAAACTCATGAATTTGATCGTTTTGAACAGAGCTTTCGAAAAAAATATGATTTTGTGTGCACAGAGATTTGGGTGTGTAAACAATGAAGACAGACGATGTATGGAAGGAGTAGTGAAGAGAAAGTCGTGTTTGAAATGGAACGAAAGGGATTAGTTTCGAATCAAGAGGGGTTTAATCTCGAGAGAGGTTTCGCTGATCGTAAGATGAGGAAGGAAAATGTCATACTATGTCTGATATTGTGTACTGTCGAGATTGTGTAATATAATATTACTTTTTTGTTCACGGATAGAGTATAGTGTAGGGCCTATGTCCATGTAACTTGTTAAATAGTAGGGTTGACTCGCTACTTTAAACAATTTATTAATATTGTCGAATTGTTTTTGACATAATTTTATTGTCGAATATTTCTGTCAATGAAATAGCATGTCAGAATGTGCGAAAGAAACCACTAACTTTACGTAAACGAGCTTTTACTTTATGTTTTATCTTAAGACTCATGCTCAAACATTGTGTTCATATTTTGTCGATGTCATAATGATGCATTTTGTTTGCTCACAATATGGCATTAAAATATATGAAATACGAAAACATTAAACAGGAATCGACTACATTTTGTGGAATCCCTCTGACAGAACGGGGGGGGGGTGCAAACCATATTACTCTTTCCTCTGTCTCCTGTATTTTGAAACAATCCAGATGAAATTAAAAGAAGACATGACGTACAGTAGGCTTTTTGCTTTAAGTATCTGCAGTATTATAATTTCAGTTGAGGCATGTGAAATATTATGTCCATTTCTTCATCCTATTTGGCGGGAAAATATTGAGGCGAAATAGAAGAGAAGGGGCTCCTGGGATCATCTCGCATCCGATTACGTGGGTATAAGACATAGGTGATGGTATTATGCTTGAATGCATTTATGATGACTCGCTTCGTTGCTTTCACGTGTAATGGTTCGTATAGTATATCACAGAAATGGAGCGGTGGTTGAGTGAACGAATGATATCAGCTATTGACAGAAAGGGGTTTTCCCTGATGAGGGAGAACTTTGTTGATGTATACACGATATTTACACTCATCTGTCAAGCAAAGATAAATAGAACACATTGACACAGATGAAACAAAATATCTCAGTAAGAAAATGAATCAATACTTGCGAGAAGATTGTCACAGAACTTTGTTGCTTTGCGTTCGTAAAAAGGCCTAAAATGAGATCCAGTTATGAAGACCTGTCCTTAAACCTTAATATGAGGTAAACCTACATTTCCTAAAGACAATACAATGTTATGCCACAAATTATATTGCAGTAAATATTCTATACAGTCTGATAGGTTGCATTTCTGAAAATTATTTGACACGGCTTAAATCATATTATATGATTGACATGATGATGGACTTTGTGAATGGAACTAAAAAATCTGAACTATTAGCAGTCCAATGAATATGATCTTCAATAAACCTACGTTACCATGACTACATGTGACGTGACACGTTCTGCTTTTTATGATGTATATGGCTATCTTTGTGATCTGTGATGAGTAAGAGCATTGTATGTAACACAACCCGACATATCGAGGGCGAACCATGACATGTCACAACAGAGAGAGAGAGAGAGAGAGGGGGAGAGAAACATTATTAATATTATTTTCTACGAAACGTGAAATTATAGTATCCTTAAACCGGTCATTCCTGGCATTTGATATTGAAGCGCCGGAAGGATTTACACTTTATGGAGAGACAGTTTTATTTTATTTGAAAAGTGAAAGGCATTTCATTAAAAATTCATTGTGATGTTGAAAATTCCAAACATCAAATAGATATGGATGTACGGAGAGAGCTTGGCTAGATTAGTTAATTCGCGTCATCGACCACCGCTATATATACTGTGGTATTAATGTATCCTACCGAAAAACAGAATTCAATTCAATCCTAACTTCTGCTACTAAATGGAAGTTAAAATTGATCATGAACTCAAACTTGATGTATTAGGGTGAGGGCATTATCTTAATTGTATGTATATAATGTAATGGTTTTGATAAATCCTCACCGCATGACATTGTTGGAACTGATACTGTCTTTCTGAGAAGGGGACAAACTAGAAGAAAAAAAACTAGAAAGGCTGCCAGCTTGGAACTGAAAAACGGGAGTGAGCCGGAAATATATTGGCAGGCTTGAAAGTTTTGGTTCGTGATATTGGCGTATCCGGAATATTATATCCAGACGATGGGGTTGATTGGGGGAAAGGGGGTGGTGTCATCATGACGGGTTGTGTGCCGAATATGCTCTTTATATTTCTTTCTATCATTGCCCCTTTCCCATCTCGGTGATCATGTGTGTGTCAAGCTTTGTCGTGCTATAATTTATATGCCGTACACTTAAAACACTTAATGTTAACCACTTATATGCCAGCCAGTCCAGATTAAATGGTGTAAAGCGCTACTTGTGTATAGCTGAAAGGAAATCGATAATATTTCTGATATTAGTTGATTAATTGTTTCAGAGACGCACAGGCGATGGCCGTATAAGATAACTCGTGGTACTGATGGAAACCAATGTAATTTTCTTCGTATAGCCTAAATAGTATTAATAGCTTGGACACTTAAAATAATACGGGAAATTACCTGTCGTTATTTTTAACAACGAATGAAGATGCACTAGAATTGATGCGTGCAGGAGATTCGTTTTACATGGCATACAAGAAGATACATTAATGCAAGAAGATATGAAGTTTGTTAAATTCACCTTCTGAACGTCATGCAATCCCAATATTTCTCGACTATTTTTATTGTTTCATGGGGAGAAATACATGATTAATGCGATTATAATATCGAATTGAAACCGAATCGCCGGTCGTTATTTATTCCAAGTATCGCTTTCAACAGACGCGACTCTGGTTACTCATCATATTCAGTGACTTTCAGCATACTTTCACTCATAACAGTACCTGGGATGGAAAACTTTGAGACGGAAGGGTCTACTTGAGCCTAGCTTACAGGAAATACCCGTTAAGGCCAGGGATATCACAAGTAACCGTGCTGATTTGTGATTTGTATACATTTACTATGCTCTGATGGGCAGAACACAGACTGCCCTATATACTAATACATATGCATCTTTTGATACGCCTACAACAACAACAACAAAATAGTCCTATTTTAAAACTTTGGGTATAATTATGAGTAAATTTTACGAAACGTTATGGCAAAATAATAAATTAAAAAAAAGAAAAAGAATTCAAACTATAGTTTTCATATAAATATCACGTTCAAATAATCGCTAGTTTAAGTGCTTTAGAACATGATATTGTCCCAACTCGCTGCATGCAACCTGTAAAACTATCTCTGTACGTAAGAAGTATTTTGTTGCTCACCATGCAATCCCGCCTTAATCTGGACTGCAGTCTATAGAGCTATAGAAAATAAAGAAACGAGGTCGGGTTTAAATCTTGTCAAGGGAGTTTAGAAGCCTTATATTTAGATTAATAAACCATGAGATTAATAAAAGTACAGTTTGTGCTACTGCGATTTCATGAGGATTATGTTCCTTTCCCTTTCAGAAGGCGTACTGAATATTGTTTATATGCCTTCTGTTTTCACTGAACACGGTTGCAATCCTTTTCTTTAAATATTTAAAGATAAAGACCAGTTCTGGTCATGCGGTTGCACTGTGAAAGAAACGTTGTGGAATCGATCAGAAAAGGTTGATCATCTAGCATATAAGTATTGGTGTGTACTGCAAGGTTCTGTAATCATCAAAATGAAAAGAAATTTGGCCCAGTCTTGGTAAAGTTACAAGCACTGTACACAGAAAGATGTATATGGGACTACGCGACCACGTGCGCGATATCTATTTGGTCCCAATAGATATAATAATTTACCAAATATATCAATTAGTAGGCGATTTCCCGACTTTCTCGGCAACATTTGTATCATCACGTATTAGTCATAACATATTCTTTCACATGATTGGTAATGAGAGCTTCCATTTCATTTTTTGAGAGAGGGGCGTTTCCAAAACTGATCTTTACCTTCAAGTTTTATGATGGGTGTCTGGGTGAAGTATTGTCCTCTGTCTACATGGTCCTTATATAAGTCCGTTATTATTATTATTATTATTATATTGTGTACTATATAACCTCTAATAACATTTTTTTGCACTTTGAGAAGATATAGAAAATGACCGAGAGGCAAATGCCTATTTATTGGAAATTATCATCATGACTACTATTTACAGTAATGTGCACGCATGAAATGTAGGCTAGAAGAAGAAGGAAAATAATGTTTTGCTACCTCTCTCATGCCCCCTCGCATGCCCCACCCTCTCCTCTTCCCTTCACCATACCCACCCATCTCTACTTCTTTATGTCCGATCCTCTGTAATGCCGACATCATGCGGTGTTTCGTCTGTGGTCAGTGACCTCCACCCATCAATGCTCTCTTCAATATCGAGTACTAAATTTTATTGTTATACTAATCTTGCTGCTATCTTTGCGTTGCGCATGTAGTGGGCTATGTTGGCTATCCTACAGGAATAATGTTCCGATGGTATGCCACAGTCAGTCAGTCATGTCAGTAGAAATTAGTTGGATTTGCTCTTTGGTTGTTTAGGCATGTTATGTTTTTTCAACTCTCATGTATGTTAAACATTTTTTTTTTAAGGCCACTTGCTGAATCCGGAGTAGTGTTAAACTGATATCATGCATGGGATATTAACGTTCTATGAAGTGTTTGAATATTTGAAGTCTGCAAACAGTAATATGATTGGAAAATTGTCAATCGTTTTATCAGGGAAGGAATTGCATTTTTCAATCTGAAGAAATGATCTGAAAAAGACCAGGGGTGGTGGTGACGGCACATCAATACGTATGTAGAGGGAATTAAGAATCGCTTCACCCGAGAAACTATTTGATAACGACCTTCTCACTCCTCTTCTGTTGCTTGATGTTGACCGTGTAAACCCTAGATCACTTTCTAGATCACTTCCCAGATCACTTGAGTGCGATGGAAGAGAAATCATAGCACGTACATGTGTACACTGCAAACGTACATTTCATCCTCTAATGTGCACACTCGATATAGCACATGTTATCGATCACATCGTATTTGCTGATACCTGTTTCATAACAGCTGCATGTATTGATCGTATAATTCGTATTTCATTCTCTTGTTACCCTGCAAGCAAAGTACAGTGTCAGCGAAACGGAATGGAAAGTGTACCGCGTGCGTATCAAGACTATTACCCCCTGGGCAATCACTCCCTGGAATATTACCCCGGAAAACTACCCCAAGGACAATTACCCCGGAAAATTACCCCGGAAAATTACCCCCAAGGACATTTACCCCCGAGGACAATTACCCACCTGTCAAAACGATATCCAATTACCAATAACTATTTAAGATTCATATGATTTTGAAAGATATACTATAAAAATCATGCTATCTGACAGAATTTATTCTGCCAAATACCGAGGCAAATCATATAGCAATATTCTCAATTCATATACAAATATCAATATCTACTTTTATAATAAATAGTCTCGCGAACAAAGAGAAGAGTGAAGAGGCGAGTACACGCGGTATTTTGTCAGATAGCATGATTTGTATAGTATAATTTATCTTTCAAAATCATATGAATATTAAATAGTTATTAGTAATTGGATATCTTATATTGACGCAGTAACATGCTTTTCTATAACATTGCCGGTAGATCTGTTACATCATGCAGGCGTACAATAAAACTGTCACGGAAGTGTATAGAAATACATTTTTTTTTGCGACGACTCCCTCAAGGCCTAAAGGTCTATCCAGACGGATAATAAATAATTATAAATCATCAAGGGGGTCTATAATAATTTTACGGCATCGGTAACATGGTCCAAAACGAATCAGAGATGCTATTTGGTGGTGCTTCAAAGTACCAATGTAGCCTACTCATTATTGTGTACATTTAGGCGCATTTTGGTCAATGAAGAGTCCTAGAAGTAGACCCCTCCCCCCTCCTCTTCCCAGCCCCGGTTGATGATGATCTTGGTCTCTGCCAAATGCTATTCATCAATATCAAACAGCCAGTGGTTGCTTGGTCATCGTGGTCTGTGGTTTTAAGACTAGGATGATCTCATGTAGGTTAAGGATGAAAGGTATAGTGGGACAGTATTGGAGACGGACTTGAAGTGAGAATACTATCACTTTGTCACTTGATAATGAGATCGATATAAGTGACCTTGTGTGCAGGAAATGAAAGCAGATTTCACATTCACTGTCAACCATCAATGACGTAGCCAGAAATGGATAAACAGAGGCCAAAATTTACCCGGGTTGTTTGAGACAACTTCTCTAGCTGTATAGGCGTGATGAGCCTCGTCTCTAGATGGATATCCGGGGCAAGCTGCAGCCTTAATTGGAAAAAGGAAAAAAAAAATCGTCTGTAATTAGAAGCATACTTTGGGCCAAAATACTATACTAATAGAAATATACATCTTTACATTTTATGTTGGAGTTCTTGCGACTAGTGGGGGTGTACCTGCCCTACCCCACCCAGTGGACTGGATACTATCCCAATATACCTTAATTGAGGTGAACGTTGCCTCACAGAACCCCCTTGCCGATCCGCGTTAGTGACGGATCTAGGATTCTCATGACTGGGGGAAGGGGGGGGGGGTACAAATCCGAAAAATCTCTAACAGTGGAAAGATTATTATGGGGGCACATTTTCTGTATACGTTATGTATGTCTCCGTGCCCCCCCCCTAGAACCGGCAATGAGTGACATTTGTCATCAATATCATTTCTTGCCATATCTCCGCGATAAACATAATATGTGATGTATCGCAAATATTGAATATACCGTGAAGTTCAAGTAAGCCAGATGAATGAGAGATTTGTGTTCTCACACAGGGAGAATTCATTCCACGTCTCCTTGTGTCTACGCTGTCTATCTCATGAAATGGATGAGCCGCTACTGTAAATATAGGGTTGGAAATGATGTGATCCTAGAAAACATTACACATCGGTATAGAAGTAAAGAGAGTGTGTGAGAGAGAGAGAGAGAGAGAGAGAGAGAGAGAGAGAGAGCAATAGAAAGACCAGGACAGTGTCCACGGATAGGCATACAGAAATAGGTAGATAGAGAGAAGAGAATGACTAAAGAGAGTAGAATGATATAATAAGGGGGAAATGAGATTGAGAAAGATAGAGAGAGAGAGAGAGAGAGAGAGAGGGGGGAGGGGAGAGATGGATGATGGAGAGGCAATGTAATATTGATCATGACGTCCCTTTTTGTTGTGTTATCAGTTTTAAAGTGGAGACAGGAAGGTGATACCATTCCATTCCTCTACGTGCCCGTGTTACCATCAGTGAGTGTACTAGGACCCCCGGGAGATGATTATGGATGGGGGATTCAATATATATTCCTCATTTCAATCGCCAGAACTAATACGTCGCCGTTTATTATCCATCGGTGAGCCTAATTTGTTATTACCATGGTAACACATAGCTCTTTTAGCAGGTACATCACTGCCCACGAAGGATTCGTGATCGATGTGTATATTCACAAGTCGTTTTGTATGCGGGGTTCCTGATAATTTATGTAGAATTATCGTTATGTCATATAATTTTATCTTGTTTATTTAATTTTAGTTTTTCTTTGCGGGGGAGGAGGTGTTGATAAATACACTACCACTTATCAATAATTATATTACAATAATACCTGCCGAATATCCATTTTCATACCAGTTTTGAAAGGCTGTCCTGAACACATCGTCACACAGTGTGCATAGCACTCCAGCTAAGGTAATAGTTGATAGCCTACGTGATATACTACATGTATATAGGTTTATATTTACGAGAAGTAGAAATCATTATCACGACGTTACGCAATCCAGTTATTATTTAATTGGCAAATGTAAAGGATATTGGTATGACCTCACGAATAAAGACGGAAAATATGTTAGATGACTTGAGTGCAAACTAAGAGAAAGAAATCGAAGAGTTCATTTACCTACCTCAATAGCCCTTCCGCCGACAAAAATGTGTCAAACTATTTATTGCTGTCAATTTTTTATGTGGGCACGAGCCACCCCTAAAAAAAAAGAATCACCGTTTTTTGTTTTCTTTGATTGTCAGATGTTGACACATACATTGTGCCCATAATTATGCAGGGGCACATTTTGTGAGGGGCAGATGTCTTCCCGAATTTGTATAGCCTGCAATGTAATTTTACATTGCCAATATCATTTGCTGTCCAAATGTTTCCTCGACCCTCTCAAAATACTTGATCCGTCAATGAGTTAAACTGGAAAGTGTGAATGTTGGGCATGTGTTAGAGACCTGAAAGTATTCAAGGATCAGAGGAAGCGACCTACTCTATTTTGTTTTGATTGTTCGTCACACGGGGCTAAAAACAATACTTGATCATAATACCATGGTATGTCACCTCGTATGAACTCTGATTTTATTGAACGGAGGGTGGGATTGAGCAGTTGGATCAAGTTCGACTTCAATTCCTTTCATGAGATTAGGAGAGCAAAGCTGTCATGTCTTCATGGTATCTTCAAGGAGTCGCAGATCATCACAAATTTGTCCTTTCTCGGCATAATTCCACCTTTTGTAGCCCTATCTTGAGAGACTTTATCGAGTTCGATTTTTGTCTTCGATTTTTCAAATTTCGATGTTAGATTAACTTGCAAATGTCATATTTATTGGCTTTATAGGCAGGGGCACCTTACCGTATTCAACGTAATATTTTAAGCGCATTTCCTGGTTTAATATGTCAAGATTAGTTTCTATCTCTATTTCTATCTTCCTCTACGACATAATTATGTGGACGTCTCATATCGCTCCTTTTTGTTGTCCATCAAAATGTATTATATATAATTATGTATATATTCTTCTTTTCTTGTCTACCGTTGTATATTATACTGCATGTACCGACTGTATTCTCTTCTCTCATCAGTCCTCAATATATCTCCACTTTTCGCATAGTTCTTACTCTCTTTTGTTTACTCCCAAGACACCCCAATCTCTTTGAATATTTCTCCTTTCTTCTCTCCCTCTGTATGTCAGTCTCACTGTCCCTTTCTGTTCGTTTCTCATTCCTTTTCTCCTCTTTACATCACACTCGTTCTACAGTTTATATTTTCCGTCAACCCATCTCTCGAATAGCCTTATGTTTCATCCTTTCAGTTTTCACACCTCATGTGTTAGTGATGATGGATGACTTTGTCGATGGCTGGATAAAACAATGTACGTGATAGTATGCCGCCATATTATTCTAAAGGTCACGTGACATTGTGAGCACCTGTTCATGTTACCTATCAGGTGACATGCTTCCGATACGTGTGGTTGATAATGTTCCCACGGATATTCCTAGATGTGTGATAGATTTTAGGACAAAATCTTTTCATTTTACGGACAACTACTACCATGCAGGATCTCAGATAACTTTTAGTTGTAGGTGGTTGCCCGGGGTCCATGCCCGGGGTCAGGCGTCCGATCTCATGATTTCAGAAGAAACGCTAGATCCCTATGCCTTAGCTGACCATGTTAACAATACATTATATACTGCTTTTAAAATCGTCATTGCTGGAACAGCATGGAGCGAATTAAAAATAGACACATTTGTGTATTTATATTTGTTAACTTACAATGCCATGTAGATCTTTCATCATACCGGTAAGGTCAGCCCCAACTACACATCAGCTCTTGTTTTTATATCGCATGCTTCTTCCGATTACTCTTTCGCTCATTATTTTTAGAAGCTAAGTCCAATAAGTCTTATTTCCAAATCCAGGTCCAGTTTCCACTGTCGTGTTCACACTAGTTCATTAAAGCATTTCAATCACGATGACTAGATAAGTGAAGAAGAGGAGCGAGAGTGATGTTTGAGTGTGTTACCATGGTAACGGGATAGTGTGACCGAGCCCGCATAATGAAGGTTGTCAACGCGTGTAAAGGGTGTAAGATCCGTTATTGGGACTCGATTTATGAGGAGTCGTCTGTTCTATAAGGGTCTTGACATTAGCAGATTACCCGATGAATCTTGATTTCAATTATGATTGGCCCTTCTTACTGTCAATGTACGTGGTGTTACTTTCTACTGTAACATTGAATCTGTCCACTTCGAAATTAAAGTTATCTGGTTATGGCGCAAAGCGCGTTTGAAAGGCAAACTTCTGAAAATAAAAAGGCAGTAATTAGTTTGCCAACCAAGGCAGTATTTTGTGACAAATCAATTGAATGAATTTGATTTTGTACGGCTTTATATAAAATGGCTAAGCAAAAGCAATTTTTGCAGACACTTGTACATTCGTAGTATATCGATATTCGTCTGTGTTTAATAATAATAATGATAATAATAGGCATTTCTATAGCGCCGTCTATCTAGAAATGCTATTCCGAGGCGCATTTATCATTACCCCGGTTTTAGCCTAGCTGCCAAAATAATGTAGATCAATGTCTTGCCAAAGGACATTAGTGCCGCGGCGGTACTCGAACCGCGGACCGCGACGTATCCACTCGACCACGACACCTCTTAATGAGGTTAATGGGTTACTTCATGCAGTATTGATTATGTAAATAAGTTAATTGTCGTGACGAACTGTGCCTTTATTACATGTACATCACTTCATTTTTACCATCGTTTTTCTGACTCTGTTTGGATGGCCCCGTATTCTAAAAACATAGTGAATCAGACGTTGCTACTGATGATTCCATATACTTTGCACAAATTATGATAAAATGGCTACTTTATGTTCTTGATGCAGTCGGTATGTTCTTTTCATAGGACTGTCATATTTGAAAGAAAGATATGTAATGCCATTTCCTTTGTTTTATTTTTATACCGCTTTATTTTTCAGTTGATAATAATTACGACGCGAGATATCTGTAATGATGTTTAAGTGAAATGGCGCCAATGTTTGTTCAAATGTAATGAAGTTTTCGGAACATAGTGAGACAATAATAAGCATATCAGTTGTCATTGGTTCCTACTTTGGAAATCCTATTTTCTAGAAGAAAACAAAACATATTACAGAAAAAATTCAGACTAGCGTGACTCGTTTGAAACATAATCTTCACCCATCAGAAAATTGTCCTGTTCACCCCTCATAATAGCATACACGAAGACATCAATTTCACCTTCAAATTACATCTTCGTTTCAGAAATTCGATATACTTTGAATGGTATTCAGTGAAACATTCACAGGCAATAACATATCCATTTCCCTCATTTATATTTTTCTTTCCTATTCTATTTCTCTCTCTCTCTGTCTCTCTGTCTATCTTTCTATCTTCATGTGTGTCGCTCGAGGGGGAAGATGGTATCAACGCTATTTGTATTTGTTTATCCACTGTCAGAAAATTTGAAAATATGAGAATCTGTTGAAATTTGTGTATAAGATTAGCTTACTTGTTGCCAAATGTTATCCGGAACCCCCAATCAAAATATTCTAGCGACGCCCCTTATTAGCAGGGCCAGTTTAAGATTTTACAAAAGGATGGGGCTCAAGTCCGAACAAAATCCGACAAGCAAACAAGCAAACAAAGCAACAAAGCAACAAAAACAATATAGGGTCTGTAAAAAGTATAATTTTCATATCCCTTTAAAGATACTATGTCCCTTTTGCAGCCAACATCAAATTCTGTAGAACTTTGCAGGAATTATGAATATGTCATGTATGTCCTATCTGTGAAATATAAACGTTAGCAGTGTCCTAATATTCAAATTATGCAAGGAAACCCGTTTACTTGCTAGACTTCACTGTCAGACACTATTGAGTGACTGACTGGCTTTTTCATCTTTGGTAATAACATACATAAAATGAGCTGTAAAGGGTACATGAGCATTTGTCTACATCAATAACCCACTTCTTGTAATGGCCAAAATTAAACTGATTGAATCTTTGCGCAGCATAAAACGTACGACCATTCGGTACAATGGTCTGAAAAATCAGACTATTACTTACTGGCTCTATAGCTCCTAAGTCGATTCGACAACTAATAGTCGTTATTTTCCCACTTAAAGACATTTTCAAGCCTCTTTTTTTAGGGAAGTTCTAAATTAGTATTGTCTTTCAAATGCCGTTGGAATTTAACCTTTTCATTTTTTTGGCCTGCAAATGGGACATAGTACCTTTAAGAATGCCAAATAGGGAAATGGGGTGGGTGCACAGGAGCACGATAAAAAAAAAGGGGGCAGGGCATATTTTTGTGTATAGTTATGCCACATGGGTTAAAAGAGGATCCACCACTAGACATACTATTTAACACTTTAGAGTCAATTATTGCAAGTCAAATCTATACATCGGCTCACATAGCTTGTATATAGTGTATAGGTTGTGTTGTGGTCGAATGCCGTACGGCTGTGGTATATTATAAGTGTTCAGACTCCCTAGGTATGTACACGTCTGTCTGTTTTCACTAGTCCATTTATCATGATCGTACGTTGCCTTTAACCGAGACAAACAAATTAATCCTTAGTTACTTCAACACCTGACTCCCTTCTTCTCAAGTCCTCATTCAAAGCCGCTCGGTTCATCATCCAAGCCACTCGATACAAGCATATTGTGACGATTTATAGCCGTTTGGTCTACTACCAGTTCGTCTACTACCCAATTGGTCTATTCCCATATGGTCTACACCCAGTCCGTATTTTTTGCATGAATTGAGAAATCCCTCTCCGTTGCCTAGCAATTCTCTCGAGCATCATTGTATATCAGTGTTGTTTTTGCCCCGTTTCGTAGAGACAGTTTCTCATAAAATGAAGGATGTTCATCGACAATCGTTCATCATTTCCCTTTTCATGAAAGCTTGAGTTTCTCTAAGCAATGATTGCCGATTTAGTGATCTCATGCAAGGCACGTACCAAGCCTTTATTACTCTGCCGTTCAGTGATACGCCTCCTAATAAATCAAAACAATATACGACCGCGCAGCCGATAATAATTGCACTGCCTCTATATCAATAGCCATGGGCGATACCAATATCGATATAGCTCATTTCGGCTCCGTTCTTTCACGTCTGTAAGACTAGCAATTACAGTGCGGGTTGAGCCTCTTTAAGCCATCGTTATAATCACACAATATAGACCATAATTTATTGTGGTTATAGCCACAGGTCTTGTCTGGCCCTAGTCGCAAGTCTTTTATTTCAAAGATATTAATCTACATATCAAGCTGTGGAAGTGTATCAAATAGGCATTAAAGTAATGATATCCATAATATAATATTTCAGATGTTATTTACTGATATTTCACTTTGAAGTAATTTCATTAAAAGCTCAAATTTAGAAATATATTAATGAGAAATGGGAAGTAAATATTCCACATACACCGAGATATGTATGGAAAGTCTCCACTGTACTGATTTATTTTTCGTATTAATTGAGTGAACCGGCCAGGAGAAAACATGGCTTTGTCATTGCTGCTTATACAGGCATTTATGGTACAAAATAAAGACTTGGAGGGCTTGGTCACTGTATAATTCTTAGTGATTCTTATGAAAATATATCCGCGATTTCATGAATGAAAGTACGCCGCCACAACCAATTCTGATTCTGTATTGTTCGCCATCTGCAAGTCTGTGTGTCTGAAGGAATAACTAGCAGCTAGGGCTGATGGCTATAGTTAGACAAGACAAGCAGAAGCCCCTTGAGAAAACTGTGTCTGCATGGTGATTCAGGTGAAAACATCCGGGAGAGTGGAGAGAGAGAGAGAGAGAGAGAGAGAGAGAAAGAGAGTGGGAGAAAGATTCTGCCAATGAAACCTATCCTGTTCACCTAAATTACTCAGACCAGAATGAACATAATACATGTTATGAATGCAAGCTAACCAAAGGCGTCGCTATGTAAGGTGTCTGGTATGAAAATACCCCTCCCTTCAACATGTTTGTCAGCAAATTTAACAACAAAGCGGTAAATTTGTGGACCCCGGTCGACGTTTTCTTATTTTCGATGTTGTAACATTGGTCCGTAAGCCCCCCCCCTACTTCCTCTGAACATTCTAGCGAGACGATGCTCGAAACCACGATTGCCCAAGGATTGTGCAGCCATTCAAACTACAAACTATGATAGTCATACATATACAGTACCAAACCCTTCTAATCATAGGTTGTATGATTATATTGGTAGCTCACTTCAGGATTTATCCTCAATCGTCTGAGCAGTGAACCACACGACTGTATATTCACAAAGTGACCTCATGTAACTTCATCTCATGTTTTATGTGATGAAGGCTTTTTATAAAATATTTTAGACTGTCAACTCCGGGATTAGATAGAATTTACCGACTTTGGCATTTAAAGTCATCAGGTCACTCCTATCGCAAACCTGAACAGCAGCAAACGTAGGATTCTCTCTCTCTGTCTTACTCATATTATAAATGCGACTAATACACGGCAAATTCAGACGGGTTGGAGAGGAAAAGTAGAAAAGTGATTGCACTTCCTCTTGCAATCCGACCTAATTCCTATGCTTATATTGTGGTTGCCATGGCAGGAGGAGGTTTTAGGGTTTATACGCCAAGCGGGTTCACGTTCACCCCAGCCTCATACAATGTTCATAATCACCAAAGGGCTTGTGCATGTATAACGTAGTAAGGTATAGTAATATGATGATAATGATGCATGGGTCATTCTCAGAATTGATTTAATAAGATATAATTGAAGATGTGATTCTTGCCTTGTAGGAGACATTAATTTTATGTAATTGCGTATCATTTTATTGGAGAACATATTACTCAGCTGAAAATGCTCATTGATTAAGTACATGTATTTTATTTGTCATTCGTTAGAAATTTGCATACTGGTAACTTTTGTTATCTGGATATCAGCTGGCAGATTTGTTTTGCATTATATTCATATTAATGGAATACAATTGAACAGCCAGCATGTGACCGATACAAATATTGTTAGACCTCAATATGTCATTTACTTACATGTATACAGCAGCTTTCTGATTGCCCGGCCCCGTTCCGACCAAAACACTTGATATGCCAGTAAAACAGTAATCGCTTAGAACTGTTTGCTGATGGCATTCTAATTCCATTTTGGGAACGAGTGATCAAATTACCGTCCATAGTTTCATGAATAATCACAAACCAGTGTGTACATGTGGAACATTGCCAGTGAGATCAATGTACGATTTCAGTTTCTCTCCTATATATAGATAAGTAGAAACGTTGAGTTCAATAATTATATTGGAAATTAATGTTAAATTTGTGAAAGACAGAGTGAAAACTACCCAGTAAACTATGTGCATGGTGGGGGTTATAATAATCAAGAACTGTTGAATAGTTAAGAGAATATTGAAATCTTTGGGAAACCAACCAGTTATTAGATTTGCAGGGTCTAAACTGTATGTGAGGTCTACTTTTCAATCCGCCCATTCAAGTCGGATGTTTTTTAAATTGTCATCAGTGAAACACAAATTGGCAACACTGTGACGTACCTTGCGAGCTCTTCTCCCATTTGCTTTGTACACAAAATTTCACAAGTTTTCATTTTTCAAAGTAATTGATGATGGAATAGATTTGTTTCATGCATGGGTTGTATACAAATATATTCAGGGTGAATGTATGATTGACAATTTTCTTGAGGGAAAATATAATTGTTTACAATTTTTTAGTACAGGGCAAATGGGAGGGGATCTCGCAAGATACGTCACACAGTTGCCAGTTTGCGTTTGATTGATTGCACCTTCAAATATTCACAACTTTCTTATTTTTGCTAAAACTTTCACAGAACCAAACAAAACAACAAAACTACAAAACAAAAGACCCGTTTCTCTCATTTTCTGCTTCTATTAAAACCAATTTAATATCAGGGTGGACGTCCCCCTTTAACAATGTTGTACAATGTGTGAAATAAGTATTTGTGTATTCGACTATATTGTACTATCCTTATAACTTTACACAAAGCTTAACATAATATATATTGTTTCTTTTCTTCCCCCATCCTATCCTGTATCATCGGTTATGTTGCCATGGAAACCTCGCATCATCTCTCTCATCCTATCTGTACCTAATTTGGGATATACTCATATAAACAGGTAAGGCAAACTAGTCTCTCAATAGATCGGTCATTATTTTATTCATATTCATGGTGCATGTGTGGGTGAGCGTTATGCATTTAATTTCCATTTTGTTTGCAGAGTACAAGACATGATGAATAAAGAGAGGTATTTACAGAACAAATGGGTAGGCTAGAATAAAAGCGTCATAATGTGATAAGAGAAGGGGTGGCAGAACATTAGATATGGACAGAGAGAAGAATGGATCGACAGACAGAGATAGATAGAGAGAGAGAGAGAGAGAGAGAGATTGTGTGTGTTGCCAAAAGCATTGCATGTCTTTCATACGGCAAACAATCTTGTATCAGAATGTAGACCAACATAGTCGTGAAAATAAGGACATGATAAGAGAAAGATGAAGCAGAATCTTTTTTTCTTTACTATGCAATCACTAATAATAGTTATGAAATCAGGGATGGCATAAGCTAAACATTCTCACAAAGGGCATTGGTTCAAGAGCGCTTGAACTTCTTATCACGATATATGACAAATTGATTAAATCAGAGATGGAATGCACGCTGTGTGAATAATCCATTCCTATAGTCGCCGATTCGATTACTGGTTGGTACTGCAGCTGTGCTATCTCAATATTTTCCTGATCAATGATAAAATAATTGGGATTGTACCGATTATATTAACGGTCAGTGTCACGGATGTAGCCTAGCACAAGCCGTTTACAGACAATCCACTGTGTATATTTGTAGCATATTAACCTACTTGCAGAGAACGTATTCATTATCATGATTTTGGTACACTCTCTTCCAAAGAATTACCATTTTAAAGGCTTAACCTTTTTATAAAATTGTATTCATTGGAAATCAATGCAGAATCTGGGTAATATATAAACGAGTGAAGCTTCTGAAAACATCAGCCTTGCTAATCCAAAATATATGCTCATTTGTAATACAAAAATAAGAGAAAAAAAATCTCCGACCAATTTTTGTTTTTAAGAAAGAAAAAAACTTGATAACGTTCATTAAATGTACTCCTCCTGCTTGAAAAATTTCCCTTTCCGTACTTTAAATAAAATATCAGAACAGAGTATGTGTTTTTGAGTATCTGATCCAAGATTTTTTTTCCAAAGGATGGGGGGCAAAACTAAAAATCTCCGACAAACGCGCTCTCACCTTTTTAGGTGTCAATTTTGTTCATTTAAAAAAGTAATGTACACTTGTTTTATTTCATAATTTTGTTTTCTCTGTTATTCTGTCCCTCGCTGATCGTATGTTTAAGGAATAAACATTTACCTGTTCGTCGCTCCCTTTGAGCTCTGGAATGTGAATCCGTCGCATTATTATGGTATGGCAAGAACATTGGTCAGGGGTATTGTTTGCACCTCACGACGTGAGAGTTAATTTGAAAAGAATTAGCAAGCATGAAACAAGCATCAGTATGGAATGTCGGTCTGTAGTCAGAACGAATGCAAGAAATAATTTAAATTCATGCATCTGCTTTGTACCTATCATGCTGCAATGTAAACATAAGGTGACAGGACGTGTTCGGATGAATTTGGATTCATTCAAGATTCTAGTACTGTACTATACGTTTAGGTAGTAAATTAAAAAGTAATCTTTAAATAAATTTTAACTTTCATGTAGTAAATTTAGTTAGTAAATTCAAATAGTTGGACCTCGTGATGCCTTTAGACAAATAACTTCATGATATACTCTGTACTTTTAATTCCTGTCATACGTAATTGAACATAGTTTTATTACTGATGATATTAGTATAGTCCTGAGGTCCGTTTGGACTCTTTTCTGGACACCGGATAATAATCAGATTTGTTTCCTTGTATGGTTGCGTTTCATTTTCGATAGTGGTCATATTTACTTAGAAAGGACTGTGATTAAAGTTAGATTTACAAACAAAAGATCATAGAAGGTTATGTCCATGGTAACAAGTACTCATTTCATTAAAGAGCAAGATATATTTTTGCATAATCATTCAGACACTGTGTTATCAAATAAAACATCATTAAACATGGCGGAAATGAGTCATCAAAATGTTCCTGAAATAGGTTAATGTATCGTTAACAGTTTCCTTGTTTAGATGAAAAATTGTAATGATTTGAACATTCATTGTTAAACAAATGACTGCCGTTCAACAGTTAAACTATAGTTATTGAACAACTGATATTTCCCACACCATGTACGAAGTATTATTAAACAAGCATACTGGCATAATATATTGTGACGAGTATTACTATTTTCATACATATTATAGTGTATTCATCGCAATGCAGGCGGCAAGAAAGCATAAGGTATTAAATTAAATCCTTAACCCTAATAAGGCCGGGCTATTTGAGTTCTTAATACGGCCGGGGGGGGGGGGGGCATTATGGCCCCATTAAGATCTCGGCCGTGAAACGGCCGATCACCGCGAAAATTTGCATGCATGTCAAGTGAAGTGTATAGAATACTATAGCAATTTCAATTTTTTGAAAAATTACTCATTTGCATATTTATGGTAAATTATGCAAATAAGGTCAAAAATTCATATTTTTACCCATAAATCATATATTCTTCATATTTAAGCTTTCTTTTCCACTACATATATTTGTTAGACCATTTGGAATAATAATACGAAAAAAATTTGGAAAGCTAGGTTATTCCTTATGTTATCTCTTGTTTTGATAATTTCTTATGTATTTCATTGTTTTTTTAACTTATGTATTTTATTGTTTTTGTTGTTTTATTTCATTTCTAACTATAATTTAACTATTTTGACCCCAAAACAAACACCTAAACTTTAAACAAGACCAAATAACCAATGTTTTATCTCTTTTAGGAAAAATGATATTTCCATATGTTTTGTACACAAATCACGAAAATGAGCGATTTTCGGGCCGACATGTAAAGACAAAAGGTCACGTGACTTTGTAACGGTAGGTCCGATTTTCAAAAAAATTGTTTTAAAAGATGCGCAAGACTCGAAAGAATAAAGTCATGAAGCGGCGGGGCGTCATCCGTATGCGTTCCCGAACAATCAGAAAAATTGCGGAGGGGGCATGATGGCCCCCCGGCCTTATTAGGGTTAAAAATATACTCCAGTCGTGTGTATCATTTTACAGTTGTTTAAACAGTGCGTGCACAGTTGAAAACGCATTACCGGCGAGCGAATGAAGGAGTTACTCCTCTAGTGTATAGGCCTACTCTTTTACCAAGATTGTGTAGATGCGGCGATGTTCCCTGGTTTAGCTGTAAGACCAGATGTCTCTTATTGTTGTAGACATGGTACATAAGAGGGACCCTGGGAACATATTTTTACTGAGAAGAATCTATAGTTGATGAAATAACTGCACGTCTTCATGAGATTACTATTTCGTGCTAGACCATGAAGGTCATAGTAACCATTATCTTTCTCATACCGTCCAGTACCAAGGGATATATGAATGCCATTGTCAAATGTACCTCGAAAAAATGAAATGATTTGAAGCACTCGAGATATTATCATTCTGATAGGTTAAAGGGTTGACTTGTGCGACGTATATTGAAGTGGCTCGGTAAAATTGCCTCAGATTCTGAAACAAAATCCTGGATTTAGCTCATGCTGCAATCATAATTAGAAACCTTTATGTCAGTCAGGAATCCCATGACTTTTACAAGCCGATCGCCTGTCTGATTATCAAGATATTTATGATTGGAAATCGAAATTTCATTTTTCGTTTTCCTAACGGTTTTTATAACACTACAGTCTATTGGAGAAAATGAGTATGGTAAAACCGGTCACTCAAAGATGTTTACTTTTTTGAGGCACTTCATGATCATTTTGAAGCGCAATTTTAAGGGCTTCAATATTACACCATATAACAGACACTGATAACACGTAGGGCCATTTATCTCAGATTTAACATTGTTAAACGATGTCTTTAGAGAAAGCTCATATCCATGTATCGAGCAATGAATGGTAAACTAACATATTAATATGTACTTAATTCATCTTTCTTATTATTCGCTGACAACTTGTATTTACACCAGTTAAGGTGAGGCATAACGTTCTTCGAAGACTGTTTGTCAAGATTGTATGCCTGGGTCTTGAACGAAGATGAATGCCAAAGTGTGAATATGCATTTTACCGCTGGATGAATGAATGTAAAGCCTATAAACCGTCAGCAATAGGCCTATGTATCCACTATATATCCAACTATAGAGACTAGGGCCTTTTCTCCCATCACTATTCAAAAATCATTCATTCGTTTTTACTCTGTATGAAAATCATTATTTTAGGACTTCAATCAAAATGATTTTTTTTCTTCAGATTTTCATATGTAGCCTAAGTGATTGCAGTTTCTTTGAAAATCTTATTGCTGTGTGATTATAATGAACATGAAACATCTGGCTGAAATGAGTCTTAGACAATTCCTTCAACTGCAAATTGATTTACTTGCTAAATCAATTTAGTCTTTAGTCTCCATCTCCCCTCACTCTCTCCCCTACGTTAGATATTCACCGCTGTGTTATAATGTTCAAATTAAGCATATCATGCCCATTAGTAAATTGATTTGATCAGAGGTTTGTAACTCGACCTAGAAAAATATATCCCAAAGATTTAGGCAAGGAGCATTGCTTATGAGCGTTTACGAAATTACATGGCATTTTATTGCCGGTCTTTTGTATGGCATGTTTTTATGTTATCTACTCCAAAATTAAAAGAATCAATGTTGAGTCAGATAATACCCTAGCTCGTGAAGGTTTAATTCATTTCCTTCAATTCCTTGTGACAAAGCTTATCAGTATATGTTTTATAACCTACCCAAAATCCCATGTTCGTGTTAGATCAGTTCGTGTCAGTTTTTCTTTTTTTGTGCTCAGTCCGATTCTATTATTTAAAAAAATAGACTCAAATACAATCATGCAATTCCACGTAAAATATAAGAATATTTGAAATAACATAATGGTTTAGTACTTCTCCTAAGAAATTGGTATTTCAGGTTCTAAGTTAAACATGTTTTGTAAAAGTAGGAGAAACCATTTGAGAGTAAAGTACTGATATTTAGAAATTTAATCATCGAAATCAACTAATGAGAACACTTGAATTAATGAATTCGATCAATCATTTCTTTCATGAATCTTCTTGCTAAATTGATTATTTTTGTCGACGCGACACAATCATGACCAATTGGAAGTACGCAACAAAGCTATTTTGTGATTTCGGCGTCCTTGTGCTAACAGATATTAATTCTGTTCTCATGATGGCTATATAATTATCAAGTATGGCTGTGGGTGGTAAAAGTCACGAGATTCTCAACTATGTAATAGTTCATATAGGAAATCAGATGAAGTGGTCAGGTCAGGATATTAGGATTAATAGATCATTCATCTGTTCATCAGAAAATCATGTAAACATCCTCACACATGGACAAAAGATGTATAAATTTTGCTAATAGAATTGCCGACCTCCTGTTCAAGTGATTACATCGTTCAGTTTTTCGCGTTCTCGATCTTCAATGCGATACTATTACGATGAGTTATTAATCTCGTTTTATTGTTTATGGTCATCCATATTCAAAGATTAGATGAGCATTGTGTTTTTATAATTAATGGGTATTGGAGAATGTCCGGGGCTATGTTTTGTAAGAAAGAAAGCCAAAGGTCGCTTGATAGTCATTTTCATTAAAAGGGTCACATGATGTCTGAGATGTAATAATTTAGGTGGCAGATGTCTGAATTGTATTCATTATTTTCGTTGTCTGGCTTATTGTTTTCTTCAAAATGCAATGAATCCTTGTTTTTGCCTTGTTTTACATGTGATGACCGCTATTATACAGGAGGTGATTATTATGATACATAGGGTGTAAGCGACTTTCACTTTGTTCTGCAATATTGGAAATTAAACTCTTTACTACTCTCTCTCTCTTAAATCTTTTTTATTAAACAAAGTTTGATTTGATGATAGTAAAGGTGATCGTGGAATAATTTTTGTTGTTGAAATCAGTAAAATTTAGTTGAAAAGGTGACACTCATGTCAAATGGGTCACTTAAAAAAGATTGTATATATAATTGTCTCTATAATTCTAACCATGAACTCACATACTTATAAGTATCATTTTCCAATTTTTCCAGTTTCTAAGAACAAATAATTCAGGAAACCGTTTTAATTCGTTAATTCACTAAGCCAGACTGTACCTCAGGTTGCAATGAGAGATTATTCAAAGATTACCTTTTAACCTCTCACTAAAACATAATGAAAGCCAATATCACAATCCTTTTAAACCATTAACTACATGCCACAAGTCATTGATATATGATAGATCAGGCATAATGATCAAATTACACGTACAGCAGCACATGGTTGACATTAGAAATACATGGATGAGCACTGTAACATAGCAACAGAGAAAAAGATCACAGGAGTCTAATAATCATATATGTTGAATCCGGTCAAGACCCTGTTTAAATCTTATGTTTTTTTGTTGGCCTGGTTTAAACAAATATATTTTATTATAAAAACAAGTTGTCTTTGCTTCCAGAGATACTGTTAATGTTTATTTTTCTCAAAGAACTGTAGAAAAGGCACGAACTTACCTTTTCAAAAAGGAAATTCGGACCTTTCCTACATGTACTTTGCGAATACACATTGCGATACACGCTAACTTTTATTTTCTAATTTTTAAATGAGCGTTGCTTGACGGACTCAAGCGCTTTAATCATGAATGTGTTTTCATTAAAAAAGAGTTTCATTCAGCGTTATTACAGAATTTTGTGCCACATCTTCGTAACCATGGTAACCGTCGCAATTAATCTAGTTCCCCTAACTTAATAAATTAGTGCTTTACAATTCACATTGCACGTAGAAGGCAAAATTATTAACCGAATTTAGATATCATAATCATAGAAAAGAATCAATTTTTAAGCTTCGATTAAAAAAAAATTACAAGATACAAAATAAAAAAATATCAGTTTGTAGTGTAAAATCTGCAAAACATTCCTTTCCACGCTAGCGAAATTATCCGTATCTTCTGCATTCTAACGACCATGCACGTCTGTGGATTATGACGTCAGCAAATATTTGCCGATGTGATGCCTCTTTTACGTGGCGCCATTATCGAAAATTGTGATCGTGTGGGTTTATACAAAGTATCCATTCTACCGGTAAATGTTGGCTCAATTGATTGAAAATTGATTTTACGTTTTAAGAACCCATCATTGACATTCATCAAGTGTAGATGTGTTTGCCTACCATTTTACGGGTTCTCTAGTATGATCTTTATTCAATGTGATGGGAAGGTAATTAATTTGAACACGTCTGCGGCGTGCATTATTTTAGTTGAACTGTTTAAAGTTTAATGTGTTTCTTTGTCTGAAGAGGTTAGATGGTTTGGATGATGTTTCATTTTAGCGTGTTTTGCTCTGCTTCTCTATACATCATCACGTCAATTTGTAAGATGGGTTCCAACCTTGGGGATGTGCTGTTTCATTCCGTTTTCTTTTGGAGAAGATATGGGGAAAATCGATGGAAACAAAGGTATAAATAGAATAAATTTGTTGGAGAATATTACAATTCTTATGTTGGTTGGCATTCGTAATTTTTTCCATCTCCTTGTCATCTTCTTGTCTTTAGGCAAGGATGATACACCGGCATGCACGTAGTAACATGATACACAGGCACGTAGTAACATGATCTTCTTGTCTCGTCCTCCTAGCTGTATAGTTATTGCAATGTTTGAGAACTCATTTCCTATGTCTGCTTGTAATTGTTGTTGATTTGTTGAAATTGTTGGCGTGGATTTCTCTGTATTTTTCCCGCCAGTTTCGAATGCGCGTTATGAAATCCAGGTCTGTAGAATAATTTGTTTAACGAAGACCACTAACTTTATGATGATAATGGGGTGGTTGGAAAAAAAGAAAACGTGGTTAGAGTTGAAACTTCATGATTATGCTAACATGGGTAATGAAGGAATAGTTGACTCCTTGTCTCCACACCCCCTCCTCTCCCTATCTCTCTCCTTTTTTTTCCTCTCGGTCTGTCTGTGAGTCTGTCTGTCTGTCTGTGTGTGTGTGTCTCTCTCCACTCTTTGTCTTTACCTCGCAAACTTCTTGTGGCCACACTGATCCAAACCTCGTGTTGAAAGACGATACTCCATTGTGCATACGATATTCTTCTTCCTTCAAGCACACCGAACCCACGTCGATTAAATCGAATTACTGTATCGATAGTACGTCTGCAGAAAGTCAACATTACCCGGCATTGCATTGTGAGCTATCTCCTTGGAAGAATCAGGTCTCTCTTGTTTGTACATTAGGGAATAGAAGTAGGAATCAACCAAAAAGGAACGAGGTAGAAAAAGATTCAGAAGAGTAGGGGTATAGGCCCACATATTGAAATAAATAAATATTGAAAAAGTACCGACGACTGAGGCAAATTTGATAATGATCGAATGTGTCTTTATTTTTTTCGTCTATGAAATAATCGAACACATCAGGCCTACTTTCATAAATGAAATATCGGAAGTTTGTTAATTTTTGGCTTAATTAACAAAATAATTCTAAGTGCGCAGTTTGTTTTTCCCTGTTTTATACAAATTTTTTTCAAAGGAAGGATATAACTTCAATCTTTTAATTATCTGTATACAAAGCCCTCTGCATACATTTGCGTTAATAATTCTACCCGCATAGCGGCATTGGACACATGAGGTATACTGTGGATTATTGGTATTATGGAAGTAATGGTGCAAGAAAATCATTAAGTCCTCCTCCTCCGCAGATGCTATAAAGTCCTGCATTACACGCAACGTCTATCATACACCCTACTGGACTCCAAACAGACCCACCGTATAGCATGTGACATTCAATTTATAGGGAAGAGTGGTGCGCGTCAATAGACAATTTGTTGCGCTCAATTGAACATGTCAAATTTTATGATAGAGTACGTGTCACCGGTCTCTTTCTACTCTGTTAGAGTCAGTAGGGTTGATACTACATGCGTGGGGTATTTCATTAGATAGTCTAATCAGATAGATGGTGCTCCAAGGAAGTACAGCCATGTAAAATGTGTCACATTGACGAGGATGCTGTCTTGTTGTTAAAATTGCTCTTTTATTATACTGTTGTTGTTTCGTTGTGTGTTATTTTATTTTATTTTTCACAGACAAGAGGTCCATATAATTAAATTGATTACGCTTATAAATGAACCTGTTGACAGCTGAATTCTCTTATTGCCATATAGGGTTTACATAGGAGTCACCAGGTTCCACTAGGTGATGGGTTAAGTTGATTATATTAGGCATCATTATTTTATTTGAATATGGAAACGCGATTCTAGATTTGCTACGTTATTTTTCTATTCTATTCTAATTTTCTGCGTTACATTTCTCTCTCCCCTCTTCCCCCTCTTTAAACCACCATCCTCTCATTTGTTATCTTTGCTACTTCCCTCGTCTTCATTCCATCGCTCTGTCAATGAAATCCCGCTTCGTTTGTTTAAAAAGCTCATCATCTTGCCCATGGGTAGCCGGCCCACATCCCCCTCATGCCAATCTTCCTTTGATATGAACTTATTATGATATGCTAGGAGCTTCATGTTGGAGACATGATAGATCTGCCTTTATAATCTGATGAAGTAGGATTATCCCGGATTAGCTTACATCTTTCACTTCAAATACCCTCTACATGTATAAATAGGTTATTGACTTCCATTTTGCTGAGACATGAATAGATCCCCTTACAAGAGAATAGCATACAAATTCATGGAGGCTAGTTTTGCTTGAATACTTATATTTCGGTATGCTATCCAACTGTTTGCTTAAGAGAATTTGCGTTCTCTATATACAAGTCTAGATTGACTGTGTCGTAAATAAGGTTATCTTATATACGCTGATATGGACATACTGTATTGTAAGTTGTCTCATAATTGCGAATGATCGCGATTGATCATGGAATAATGTCTATCAGTTAGAATAAAAAAAATGATATTCCTACAAAGGTGATTGTATGCCTCATCACATAATATTTTCCTTATCCCTCCCCTCCCCTCCCCCAACACACACACACACACACACGCGCGCGCGCGCTTTACAATTTGTTTGTTGTCATTACAGCATTGCGTTGTTTAGGCGCCACTCTGTGCACTTTATTTATAAATTCCCACCATGTAAAACACACGTTAAGCAAAATAGGAATTTCTGCATACACCACCTTTTGAGTTAAAATGAAATAAGACATAGAATGTTGATTTTGGAAGAAATAAAGCTTGCCGACCACATGGGTGCTCCTGAGTGGGACAATGGCTTTAGTGTATATCGCATGGGAGAAGTAAAAATGGTGTGTTCGTCTCACTAAGATGGATTACCATGTGTTAATACGTGCTCGCTTTCGGTCTACAGCACGTATTATTGGATTCAATATCCTCAAATACCCCGAGGCAGTTTAGCTAAAGTGCTACCGGGATCCACCAATATTCGAACACAATGAAAAAAAGAAGGAGAGAGGAAGTAAAGGGAAGCTCGATTCTCATACGACGCGAGAATGTGTTTTGCTCTCGCAATGGATAACTGCAAATTCAGTAAGCGTTGAAAATGAGTTTCTTGGAAAAGTTGAGAAGTTGCAGTGGTCTTTAATGCGGTTGGCATGGAGATGGTGATACATAGGAATGCTTTAGAGGCGGTTGCTAAATACAAATAGGTATATCGCGCACATTCCCCCCAGGGAAGAGAAAGGTAACATTCGTTCAGGAAAATCTTAAGTACAAAGAATGGATAGTGTGCATTACTTACTAGTGTAATTTCCATTTCCATTACGAATTACGTTTCTATCTGTTTTATTCTAAAGTCGGCCTGCGTGGGGTTCATTTCATGCAAAACATATATTCTATGTTGAATGCATGTAGAAAAAGTGTTTCTCTTCCTCGTACTGTCTTGTTAGATAGCAAACTGGTGAAATAATCGCATTAATGCGACTAAACTGGACTGACCTGAAATTGTTAACAAAAGGGATATATCTTATCCTTTTCATAATTCTTGTTAATATTCTGAGAAACAAAATGAATGGAACGAAGACACCAAAAAAGGGTAGAGTATTATTATCATTTCATAGATGTCAAGGGTTAAGCATCTTTCATGTGTCAATGTTTTTTTTTAAAGATGGTTATCTAAAGTTCGAATTAAAGTAAAGGTTTACACAATCGTTTTTGAATTCTATACGGGGCCTACTCATTATCATATATAAGGCGCGATAGCTCAGTTGGTAGAGCAGTGGTCTTGTAATCCGGTGACCCGGGTTCGAAACCAAGTCAATGCGCTAGTGCCCTTTGGTAAGGCATTAATCCTCATTACCAGGTCTCTCGGAGAGGACCTAAAACAGTCGGTCCTCTGGTTGCTTACTAACAAGCATTTATGCTTTCTTAGCAGTCAGGTAAAATAACAACCACTACTACTCATCTACTTTCTGAAATTACATTATAGGTAATGCAGTTATAAATGAATCTTTTTTAACGAAAATGTGGTGCACTATCTTGATGAAACCAAACTCTACGTGCAAGTCGATTTGTGTCAGTCGTGCACATTCCATCAATCCACATGTCTACATTCTATCTGGCGTCACAATGAATATGGAAATATATATTGTGTATACAGTTACATCGATCAAATCCTGCAGGTAAATCATCAGAAAGAAAACTAAATTAATGGCAGAAAAAGCGCGGGAAGCTTGTCAGGTATTAACTGCAGTCGTCTGATGTCGTGATGAGATCGATGAAGCTCGAGGGAAGAAAAGAAGGCGACGATGATGAAGGAGGGAAAAGAAAGCGTCTTTGAATTGTATATGGTGGCCTCAAGGTGACAACGCTGTATGGATATTCATGAAGGTGGCAGAGGCAGGGAGACTTGACATTAGCGATCAGGAATTAGCCCGCTGACTTCAGTTGTCTAAGAAGATTCCCTAGAGGGGTAAGGGAGGAGGGTCGGATAGGGGTGACTTAACACCTCCAATGAGTTACTAGGGGTAAGGGAGGAGGGTCGAGTAGGGGTGACCTAACACCTCCAATGAGTTACTAGGATGTCCATAGATATATGAGAGTGAATATTAATCTTTATCTCATTATAAAGTGATGCTTTGTTGATGACATTCAAGAGGTTTCATAATTATAAAGGAGGCCAAAGCAGAATCGGGCTCACTTGTGTTCTGTCGATTCCATATACTAGCATAGTTATATATACAGTGTGAGGAATTCAAAGGAGTTAAAAAAAGTAAGAATATCAAATTTGCAAAATTAATGTGAAGTGGCTATCGGATGAGGTTTTCTTCTCATAGACTTCGAACGAGTAAAGCTGTATTGTACAACTTTACTATCTCTCCGCTTTTAGTGAAGAATTGCAAGCCTTACGGCCAACCTTCAATAATTCATCTCTACAGTTGGTATCTGAAAGCGCCTCTCTGCGCCAAACCTATTCACTTTATGTGATTACCCAGGCAAATGGGTTCTTTCTGATGCTGCTATATAATTTTCTTTTCTTTCTTTTAGGCTTGTTGTTTACCCGAATAGCGGGCACACATGCACCACAAGCAAACATTATAGAGGCGTATATAAACAGTTGATTTCATTCAACCCTGAAGGACATTTTTTGTTTAAACGCAAGGCCATTAATGCCGCAACAGTTCCTTTGCTGATATGAATATAATAATTATTTATGTATTCGTTCATGACGTAACTATGTTTAATCATGCATATACTGATCATATATTCAAAGTCGGTATTCAGTCCTTCAATACACAAAAGATTCAAAGAATAAAAGTTAATAACATATGGGCGGTTTTGCACATGAATGATTTTGTAATTTCACTTCATCAATATTAATTTTCGTACTATACACCGTTCAAACTAAAATGAAATACACGGCACATTTGAGCCCCTTTCAGACCACTCTAACCTTATCACTGCAATACTTATTATATTTGCCTACACATTTAGCCTTGCGACGATACTCAACATATTCAACGATTTGAAATTATATTGTAAAGGAAAATGAGAAATAAGCAAACAGGATTAATTACGGAAAAGGCGTAATTAAAATATTTAATCCTACATTCGCCTTGGTACTAACCTTTATTCTTGAACTTTTCAGTCCTATATGGCTGAATGAGACATAAATATGTTACCCACAACGCGATCGCAAAGACTCTCGAAAAATCAATCTATAAGACCATTTTGATAACCTGGAACACCACCTTTGGATGACATAAAATGAATGTTCAATCTCTTCCGTATCTCTTCTTCCCTTGTCATTTTACCTCGTAAAATGCGCTATCCTACGATAGAATTATAGCTGATAGGCAGATGTAGGATTTCAACATATATTTTGAAACCACATTAGGGCATTCAGTACGGTACACTGCGGTCAATTATCTTTTTGTTTTGTATGGCGAGTAAGGGCGAGGATAATCAGTTCCAAGTTAACATGCAAGAATGACCAAACCACCAGCACTAGTCCTCAAATCCCATATGGTATAGACCACAGATATGCTACCTCAAGAAACACCCGCACAAAAACACTGCCATCTTAAAATACGAGGGGGGAGGGGGGGGGGGCTGAAGGGCTGCAACCCCTCGAGAGTGTTTAAATTATCACTCAAAAGCAGTGATATATATATATATATATATATATATATATATATATATATATATATATATAATGAAAATGAATAGAAATGAAGTATACGTAAAATAATCAATTTTACATATATTTCATTTACAATATTCATTTTCAACTGTCACCTCCTATTTGGGCAGCTAAGCGGCCTATTGTATTTCATATTTCCTATTTTTGTTAAACTATGGTAGGGGTCAAAATATTTGCTCTCAAATAAAACTCTGGATATTCGGGCTCGAGACATCGTACCCTTACGTCTGTGACTTATATGAGAGAAGAGTTTGATGATATTAAACCACCTGTCATCTTCAGTTTACATTCATTGAAGGGATACCATGATGGAAGGGTGGGTAGAAGGTAAAGGTTCTATAGAGGTAACATGTACTCTATCATCCGATATGATTCACTCATAATGGTGACCTTTGATGAAAACTCGTACTGAACATGATAGGAGGAAATGGCAAAGAACACATTAGAAAATGATATTAATTTTTTACCAATTAAAAGGTCGAACTTTTTGAAGTAACCGATGTTTCCCAGCAGTTACCTTGAATATTGCAATCAAATAAATGTACAAGATATTTAAACATTTTATAAATGTCGACTGCATCTAGGAGCAGTATTCGGATTTCGTTGCGTATAGGCATTATTATTTCCTTACTTAAAAATCCAAACCCACATCATTTGGAAATAATTAATGGAACCAAATAATAAAGTTTGTCATGTTTCATACTGATTAAGATACAATTTTGGAGGTGTTTTTTGTTATTACTGTATGCAATTTTTTTTCTCCATATTTCTTTCGATTTTTCGATTCAAAGCGTATTTTGAAGGTCCCGTTTTTATTAATTGTTTGTATTTTTTCGTCTAAAACTAATATTTGCTAGCTGTTCGGTTGAGGTGTGAATGAATAAGATATTGTTGTGGTTTTGTAAAGTGGTATATCACGTTGGAGTTTTTCTGGTTGCTTAGTATGTATTTGGTCCTTGACAATCTTGGTATTGATACTTGAGGTTAGACCGATGTCATCGCCATTTCCAGAAACTGTTTTGTACCATTGAGACCACTGCCAGTATCATAGAAATTATGTATGAAACATCTCCCTGTTAGGCAAAGCATAATGTGAAGTTCAAAAATGTGTTTGACTTAATGAAAACAAAATCTGAAAAAAATTGTCAATTAATATCATTATGTACATTTGTAAGACGATAAACGATCGAATTGTTCTAAATATACTCCACTTTTCCCCCAACAGAATGATTTATTTGAGACAATATATTCACGTCGCTTCTATTCCATTTAACAAGCCCCCCTCCCCCTCCTCAAACGGAGCTGGGGGATATTAAAAGCAAGCTAATATTATTCATACCGTAGTGCTTTAAGCTTCCCACTAATTAAATCCCAACTCGACCTATTTCAAGAGCTATTTATCTTCTCATGCCGTGTTATTTATGGAGGAAGGGGAACAAAAATCTCGTTTGGCGGTATTAAGTGGTACTTCATTATGGTCGCCATATCGGCCGTAATTGCATACTTAATTAATGACTAGTCCTATCCCAGTATAGCAGAATGCAATGAATACAGTTAATGGACATTATTCAGAACACACCATGGTTGCTTGCCATCAGTTATATTGTGTGTTTACTCCAACTGTTAAATTGAATATTATATCAAAAGGGAAAACGATTTGATGAGAGAACGCATCATGTAATTATGTCTTTTGGATTACATATTTCAAGTTGTGATGGAATCGCAAAGGTTATGCTTTTTTTTGTAACTGTGCTCTGAGTCATAGCCCTTAGTTTCATGCATCGTTGATATAATAATTATAAATAATGTAATTTTCTTATATTGATCATGTTGATGTTTTTATTACACGAGATCTTCATGTGCCATAATACAACAATAAGCATGCATGATCAGTGCAATGATTCCTTACAATACATTCTGCAAGAGTTCCTCCATGATGGTTTTAGTGCTTTAAATGAGTCCTTTCAGTAGATCGATACAGATGTATGCAGTGTGTAGTATACCATTCCATTGTCGACAAGGCCACATTAGATTACAGAAAAGTGACATGCACTTTTCACTCTGGTCCTGCGTAATTACCTCTGCATAATGAATGTATTGTATAGGGTAAATCGCTTAATCAAGAGTGTTAGTCTGATGAAGGTTTATGCAACGGGCCCGGAGCTTTTAAGCGTCAATGAATGCATTCCGTCATACCGGGATCCCGAGAATATCTCATCATTACTTCTCATTTAGCATTTTAAAGGTGTAGAGCAGTTTGTAATCTTCTCTCGAACCGAGGGAGAGTCTGGTGTATGTATAAACATGTTCAAATGAGAACAGTAATTAACACAAATGCTATTTCATACAAAATATTCATACATTACCATGCGGATTAAACATTGAAAAATCTTTAAGTGTCATTCCCTCTAGTCGTATTTTTAAACAAAGTTTTATGTTATTAAAACACTCATAATAACTTCCTTATTACTAAAACATCTTATTTACTATAATAACTGTGTTTTGAACATGTCAGGTAAGGATAATCAATGCTTTTTGAAATAGAATGTATTGGTATGTGTGGGTTTGAGAGAGCGTTTCGGTGACGACTTTATCGAAAGACAAATGTTTATAGTTTGGCCGCCGTCACCCAAGTACTTCACCCATGAGTAGCGGTGTTTGTTCGCCCCCGTTATGGATCAAGATAAGACTGGCTCGGTGCTGGTTGATGAAGAATTCACTCGTCTGTCCGGGTCTAGCTGAAAGGTGTATGGTGATACTATCAATGGGTCTGCATGGTGTATTACCTGGCTTGCATGAGCGTGCTAGATTATATATCAATAAATGACAAATCATTGCAATCATGATCAGTCTATTTGTAAATGACTGTCCTGACTTCCTGTTCCGACTATTGCGTGTGCTTAGCCTCCTTTCATTTCTCACCCTCTAGCTGTCGCTTCTATATTTTAATATTAATCATGTACTGCACGGTTCCACTGTTCTCTTATTCAGACCTACTGTTTTCATTATCCACTCCTAATACCGTCCATTCGCTTTCCCTTTAGCAGTTAATGGAAATGGACGAAACACGTCACGGAATTCCATGATTATTTTGCTAATTACTCGCAGTTTATATACAAGTAGCGGTTATGGAGGTAGAGGAGCTACACAAGTCATGCTCGTATCATGTTTTGGGTGAAAATATTTATCTTTATAATTATGATGGAATTTATCATGATCGTATATTACATTGAACTGCATCTTCGATGAATCATGACAAAAGTACTAGTATCTACTGAAGATATTAACTCACTGATGTTATATTGATTAGGAGTGCCACATGTAGGTTACGCCCACTTAAGAGAGGGGATAGATTAGTGGACGAAGGGAGTACTCCTTAATATTGTGGCCATGATGGTAGGCTTATTGAATGGTCCTTTTGTTTCAAGATTGTAATAAGAGTATAGCATACTATGGCTTCGGACGCGACCTACATGGGCAATTTACAATAAGCCACAATAATCATTAACTATTATTATCAATCATTGGTATGGCTGCAGTTTTGTAATTTTTGGTCTAGATACGTCTTTATTAGACTCTTTTCAATTTAAGGACCATGGAGAGATATTAAAAGAAAATGAAGGGTAGCAGGAACTTTTCGGGATGATGTTACTGCTCCAAGTATCCCAACGTCATTGAGCTTCATCCGGTATACATGCCAAGTAGGACTCATATGATCATCTCTTCAACCAGTCAAGATGCTATCACTTTCATCAGCATTATAGTGTGAATTATGTGACTAACGATCTCAACGACGCTCATATCAAGTGATTCCCAAAATGGGTTGAAGCTTTTTTTGGAGTATGGCGACCATTTAAGGTTTGGTGCCCTTGTCGTCTCAATCGAGTATATCAAGCAGTATGGGAATTGAGGTTTTCATAGGAAGTTAGAATTACTTTGAGTCATATGTCTGGCGGGGGGAAGTGATATGTTTTCAAGACACTCTCAGACTTCAAAATAACGATTGCACTGCTATACATTGACTTGATAGTAAGTTATACATCATAATCCTAAACCGTGATTTGTCTTTTTGAAATTGGTTCCAAATTACCATGTATACTGAAAATGTTTCATATCTATGTTTCCCATTGTTATGTACAAGTAAATATTTTGCCCTTTTTCCTTTTACATGTTAATGATTCTTGCCTTCTCTACCCGAGAGAACTTTTAATCTGTTGTCCCATCGGCCTTACTGCCAAATTTTATATTACATATATGACAAGTTATCTTGTGATCATATCGCCAACTTCTTCATGGTATGTAGGCCCTATGGTATGTAAAGGCAATTAGCGCGCTCTAGTACGGTCAGTATCGTGTGAATCATAAATATTCTTTAGATACAAGCAGCTCTGATCGGCTGGCTGTTGAAGGAGATTTAATAGGTCGAAGAACCGGGTGAAATACTGCTTATCTCTAGAGTACACTTAATCAAATCCATCTCATACCAAAGCAGCATTCCCTCTTTCCCCCTTCAGTTCTCGAGCACAGACGTTCACATATGGTTATCGTACAACATGTCAACCGTAATATTTTATCCAGCTTTTCACTTCATGTTATCCAGTTTTTCACTGCAATGTTGCGACACCATTTCATGTTCATACACGACAATGCTTATTATTTTTCATGCATCCAAAAAAAAGATCTAAAGGCATCAAAATAATGTTCCAATTATCGGCAGGAGGGGGGGGGGGCAACATAAAGCGACTCCACAACATGATTTTAGGTGGGCCTCACAACTGATTTTGGTTGCGCTATGTAGATCCCCTTATGCAATACGGTTTTACAAAAATTAATTACTGTTTTGTACAGGTCCTGACGCTAGTTTCATGGAGTTTAACATTGTTAGGAGCACCATAATGTAAACGTGTCTATGTGGGGGGAGAGAGAGAGAGAGAGAGAGGGGAGCAACGATTGATTAAGTGATAGCTTGGAGGAGCTCTCACTTGAGGAAAGACAGATTATAAATACTCTCAACAAGATTGGAATGAACATTTTACCCCCAAAAAAGAAGGATGACAGAAAACAGAAGCGCGCCCAGTCAAGCAGTATACATGCACCAAGAAAGGTGACGGTAAAAATTACTCCAGAAAAGGAAATGCTATGTGTGTGTGTGTATGTGGAGGTGAATAATTGTGGTAGTATAGATGTGATACTAAAAAAGTTTACACTGAACTGCACTTATCTCTTTTGCTCAGGGGTGTTCACGTGGAAATAAACATATTTGAAGGTGAATATCATTTTGTGATAGTGTATATGCCAATAAAGATGTACGTGAAAATGTGTGTGAAAGTGAAAGCATGAGACGATAAATGAATGCATAAATGAGAATTTTCATTGAAGCGCACATATCGGTTAATTTTGGATATTTGAAACGACTGTTATGTTTGTACTTGAGGTAGATTCTTCGTGTTCTTCGTATAGTGCTATAATGGCAATTATTTAACTTTGACTATTGTTGCCAATTTCGTCGCATCTGTATTTCCCTCTCGATCTTTCTGGTAATGTCGTGGTAAAATTACTTTTTTTCCCATCTCATTTTAACATAATATTCAGTCATAGTCTACCTATTTTTATGTAATAAAATAGAATAATATTTCAACTTAAACCACGATCAGCACACAGTTCCAACTTTCGCTGGCCCTGTGCTTTCTACGATGCCTTCTTACCAGCCTAGCAGCGAGTTACATTACGCCGTACGCTTCTCGGTTGATAATTAAACTCAACCTAGGTCACTCTGGCATGGACAAGGGGGCGTCGTGTACATGTATGTTTAGAGGGTTTATTTATTTATTTGTTACCGTTTATTAGGAGAAAGAATTGTCAAGAATTGATATGAATTATTATTCCCTCTGTTATATGTGTATGATTTATGGAAGCGAATCGTTTATCACGTTGAATGGTACTATATTTTTTTCAGTTTGTTTTCTATTAATTAAAATGCCTTATCGTGTGTAAGAATCAAGTTATTAATATAGCTAGCAGTCATCACATATTGATAGAAACTGCAAATGGGCTTACTCTGGTTTTTAATAGAATGTGAATAATAATATGTAAACATATTAATTGACATATGATTTAATTCATAACTACCAGACAAACGTTTTCGTTATCTCTTTTTAAGTTCGTGTCTTCGGGCATATCACTTTACTAGCTACGATTCATATTGGCTGCGACCCCTTAACATGTTCGGCTGCCAATAGTACTACTCTACATGTTTATTTACATGTAGCATGTACTATCTGCTATAGGTGTAGCTAAACATTGCTAAGTAGCTCTACCGTGAGAGAGATAGGATCTTATCCCTAGGGAGACCGAGATATGGAACGTGTCTACCTATCAATTTGTCGGAAGATGTGCTGTGACTGCGACAACAATGTGGCGTCAAACCCATAGCAGAAGGGTACATCTTGGCTTATAGTAGGATTTTGATGCTCAATGAAGTAGAGATAAATCGTGTTGTATATTCCGAGGTATAGCAGAGTTTTAATATTTCTGCCTTATGATTTCTATACAGCTAAAGGTGAAGTCTTAGATATATATTGATTTATGCAAGACCCTTTACAAAATGGACAATGTAGACTAAACCTTGTGCTCCTTGTCTTAAAGTGGCTCGGTAACATTGTTGAAGGTTGATGAAAAAACTGCGTAATTTTTGTATGAAATGTTACTTATTATATTCCCTCTACTGTACTAACCCTCTAACATGCAAACAAATCCTGAAAAAAATTCTCAAAACACAAAGATATTTATGGTTTTCTTTGAAGGCGTCACTGTGCGACACCCTCTAACAGTAAATTCTCCCAACCATTTTTGAATTTTCCCAACCGTTTTTCCATGAAAATAAGACATCAAACAGGCTTTTAAAAATGTTTCAACACTTAAATATCTGGTATGGTATATAGAGCCAATTCATTGCTCTGTGACAATTTTCATTCACCTAAAATGTACTTAAATTGTAAAAATATGGTTGGGAGAATTAAGGAATCGACCAGATCAGTTTTTCCCTATTTGTATCATTAATAATGGTCCGTTTTCACTCAAACTGTCAGATTATCTTTAATTGTACATCTAGCATTAAGTCACTACCTTAGTACCATTTTCTCTCATCTGAACAATGTTACCAAGTCCCTTTAATGTCTTAGTGAATCGTAAGAGTGTGTTACCTTATCCCTACATGAAGACTGTCAAACAAACCACATGCGCTTTTGATTCATGTGTGAAGACAAACGGATCTTCCTACAAAGAAAATGAAAATGGGTCGGATTTTAATGTACGTACATGTACATGGATGCACGGAATTTAGGAAATCACTGCTGACCTACGGTATAACTACGATGTAACTACGATAATAACTACGATGTAACTTGGAATTTCATGCTGGTTTCATAGACTAACCCACGTAGCTGCTAATTAATGAAATAAATGTTACCCAAAGACATTTAGACCTTGTTAATAACATGGAAAATTATGTTAACATGGTAAATAACGTCAGTTTAGTAACAGTATGCGAAAAAGATAGAAAATATCCATTCATCCTTTCCTACTTTTACCCTAAGACAAGCAGGCTCTGGAACCATGGTTGCTAAATTAGCGATCTCCTCAAAGACATGAAAATGACACTTACAACCTTGTTACAATCGACCACTACAGCCGTACAATAATGAATCGCATGTTGAAAGATGACAAGGTTTAAGGAGGTCACGATAAGAATACATCTTAGTCTTCAAGTTCAGTTCATTCCAGAAGGGATGATGTGTTATCTAAGAGAGATCGATGTACACAGCTCTCATTTTTACTTAGCGGGTTCACTGATAATTTATTTTTGAAACCATTATGTTCAAATAGATAGCATGTACATTTCATTAATTACACATTATTAACTTACATTTCGACAGCGCAATACCTGAGTTCATTCGATCAAAATACACTTTTCTGTTTAATTCCTCATTAAGATTGTAACCTGATATAAATGTTTATCTTCCATGTCAATTATTAAATTTAAACCCTACAATTATTCTGAAAATCCCAACTAACGTCTGGGATGATTTGAAACCTTTCATACGGTTGTATAGTTTAAATACACGTGAATGTATGAATGGAGAAGGCACCGTGACTGAGTCAGACGACTATTAGGGTTGCAGGCGACCAACAAGCGATCGATACTCGAACGCGATGTCGGACAAGATAATTTATCCAACAACATTACGACCGAGGGCACATAGCAATAATTTGCTATCGAGAGATAGGAATGCTTGGCATGGTATGTCGAGACACAGGCATGATGCTACTCTGATTGAAGGATATGATACATTAAATAGTATTTGATAGCCTTGAGTATACCAGTGAGAAGGGATAGGCTATAATGATATCATACCATTAGCCGTAACGACACGAGCATGTTTGATTTGATTTTTAATCAGATGTGACCCGTGGACATGCAGGAGGGTGATGCTGCCTACGTATAGCATGTGAGGAAAACTAGTTTTAATTAGCAGAGAGTTCGGGTTAACAGGATTAAGAAAAAATATGCGTGCACTTTCAAACATTATAGGTTTTAAACATTACATGAAACTCGACTTGACTAATGTGAAATATAAATTTGATTTATCTTTTGATCGCGTGATTTTAGGGAATGGATGACAACGTAGGCCTACACTACGATTTTGTAGGAGATTTCTTTTTTTTCCTCTCCCTTTCTCTCTCTCTCTCTCTCTCTCTCTCCCTTCTCTCTTCCTCTCCCATCGTATGGTATGGTATGGTGTATCTGTGGTCTGAGTTTATTCCACAATGTTTAGTCTTTCATTCATGTTGTGTTGATGAACGTTAGTTCAGATTCTTAGAATCTACTAAAAGTCTATGCATAATGCAGCTTTTAGAAATGAACACTAGTAATTGAAATATGGTAATTTTTATAATATTCGAATCGGAATTCTAAACCTTTAGATCAAGTATAAAGCATATGGTGTACTTCAGAGGTGATCGTAACAGTATGCGATCCGTCATTGTGTTGAACTGTGCTCTAAGCGTTGTGGCGCCAATTGCGCCTGCTTTGGTATACCATGGATCTTAATGATAGTGTCATCTCTTCTCTGCAAGAATCCTAATCTGTTTGCGCTAGATTTCTAGTTTTCAAGACAAACAAACAAGTTTCTATTCTTTTGTGTATATTCTGTGTATGCCGCTGGATGACATCATTAGAGATTTAAGTTGTGGTGGTGGTTGGGTGAGGGGGGGGGGGTCCTTTTAAAAAGGTAAGGGCGTACAAAGTTATTGATGAACTAAATAATATAATACTATTATATAGAATTGAAAAACAGATGTAAAAAAATGTATTTTGACCAAGTAAACCTTTCTAAACTACATTATTGTTTAAGGCGAACATTTGAGACATTACTGTGCCTCATTTCAACCGACGGTAAGGAATTACATAGCATCTTACAAGGTCCTTCATACGTGTAAGCCGAAGAATTCCATCTGCTTAATCAATTCAATGAAAAGAGAACTCTAACTCGCTGTTGAATTGAATCAAACCTGTGTCGTGAAAGGCAAATTGCCTTTAGGTACAGACTGAATTGCGTAAACATTGATTTTATTCTTAGGGGGAAAATGTGTCGTACATGTATTTGCACTAGACTGTCGTTCGGTCGCTTGCTCCGTATCATGTGCATTTGTAACATTACTGCTTTACTCTCAAATCATATACATTTCAATTTGACTAGTTGCACTTTCGATTGCAAGGGCAAAACGAATCCACTTTGACTATCTTTAAATCCATTTTTTGACGATCAGTTCAGCCCCATATCAAAGGTTTTGATCCAAAATTCATTAGAGCCAGACCGATATTGCGTTTTGTCTTGGTATCACAAATTTGACTTCACTCTCTCTATACTCCCCGGCTTTTCAAATCAAATGATAGCAACCTTCACATAAATATATATATATCTCGTATTGCTCTACTCCCCTATAACCCACCACGTACACAGATAGCCAAATGCCAAAGTTTGAAACTATTTTTATTTTTTGAAGAAGAAATTGGTGATTTCAATTTAATTGTGAGATTTGAATGAGTCCAGTATAATTATACGCATTTGTAATCTTTTTAGAGCTTGGAGTTTGTCGTGTTATCATGATAATCACGAGGAACGGTACTTTATCCTAAAATAATTGCAAAACTAATAAGGAGAAAAAAATCCTCGTTCGTTCGTTGAAGTTTTTAAAGTTGAAGCTCACCTGTTTTTTTTCTGTGCTCTTTTATGATCTAGGTAAGGTTTATCTAATCATTCCTATTAAATTACTGTAGCTGCATTGTATCATGGAGCTAACTTATAATCAATACCCAATGCTTTGATGCGGCACCAGGAGAACAAAATTGTTCTATGAAACGCAATTTTTGCTTGATAATTATTTGTATTTGTTGTATGTAATAAGTTGTAATCTATTTTATTGTGTATTATTTGTACTTGTCTATAATTATCTAGGTTTTGTTGAAATGCTTTTAAAATCAGAGCTTGTACAACTTGCTTTATAATTTAGCTCTCGGGCTACCATTTTGCAGTTGTTCTAATAAACCATTCTACTACTACCACTACATGTATAAAACTTTTTTAGGTAATCAATTTTCATGACCCTTAGAGTAGAGGTCATTTTACCCATATTCTGCCCATGCATGAATGATATGAAGAGAGAAGAGAAACTCCAGGAATGGAATAACTATATTTTAAACAGTTGTAACACGCAATTCGTCTATTTTAAAGCATGCAGTAGTCTTCGTTTTTATCCCATGGTGTTCTGTTATTAATTCCTTTTCACCCCTTGACATTATACTCCAGTGTTTGCTTTCGAATTTCAATAAAACTAACATTAGATTGCTACAAAAACTAAAGCTACTTCAATTTGTTCTTTGGTTTAAAATACCCCCAAACACTTAATATACGGAATTGAATTTGTGTGGGCGGGAGGAATATACCTAGTCAGCAAGCATTTTACTAAAGTAGCTTAATACGTCTGCTGGGAGCGGTACATTAGGAGTTACCTGAAAAATTCACCCTTGGCTTCTGGAAGTGGAGTGAGATGAGATCCGTTGCGACAAGCTTCGTGGTTAGATTCATGATATTGCTTGAAGGCTGAACCTATCACTTGGGATGATATGATTGGCTAGTCTTGTAGTAGGTTGATGTCGGATGGGGGCTTTGAAAGCACCCAATTCCACCTAGCCTTTAGTAGGTTGATGTCGGATGGGGGCTTGGATGGGGGCTTTGAAAGCACCCAATTCCACTTAGCCTTTAGTAGGTTGATGTCGGATGGGGGCTTGGATGGGGGCTTTGAAAACACCCAATTCCACCAGTCAAGAGGGGTTTGGGAGTTTGTCAACCTGAAATCAAGAAAACATTTTTTGAGAGTGGAACGATAAAGTATTCTAGACTGAAATGGGATATGTATGTATGCCGATTTTCGATCTTTTTCATTAAATTTTGAGTAGAAATTACCAAGTCAAGAGAACTTTTTTAAAAGATGAAAAGTCTAACGTGTCGCGATAATGGGATTGTGGTATATAATAGACGTTACAGTTAGTGTTGCTTTTTGGTGGTGTCAAAATTAATCAAAGCTGGATACAATTGTTTGGTATATGTTTTATCTAAGTAACCTAAGAGACAATGGACTTTAGAAATAAACTTGAAATCCACTGAATAAAGCGATGAATGTATCATAGCTTAAAATGTATATGATAAGTAGAATCCTGATGCGTTCTCTCTTATGACTTAATCTGCTGCACTCTTCCTTGTTTTTCACACTTTTTGAACTTTTCACCTCTTCATAAATCGACGTATATTGATACATATTCACTTTATTGTACGCCTGAGGGCTAAATTGGTGAGACGATATATTATATTGATATCCGTGCTCATATCGGATTCGAAGTGGAAAATTGATAATGGATACCCCAAAAGGGCACTCCGTCTGAGGAAAACAGATACAAATATGTTACTGTTAATCTACATAGGTGCTGACATCTTTGCATTCATATACAAACAAAAATATTGTAGTGTAAATTTGTTAATATTTGTAGTTTGTTTAAGAAAAGCGCCGCGCCCTATATATATACATATCAGTATTGCTACCAAAGAATTGTGTTTCCAATATACACTGAATTTTGATCCTGTTTAATGAACTTCTTCTTTATTCATTCGAATGACGGGAGAAGAAACGTTCAATTTTTTTCTTCTCTTATTGCATCTTTAAAATCATCAACATTCCGGGGCATGATGATAACCGTGTTATGGCAGCAATTTTTTAAGGTCATTTCTGTTTTGTTTTCAATCATGAATCTAGCAGGTATTTTTTACATGCACATACAAAGTAATTTTTTGGTTATTGTGTCGATAAAACTTTTGCTTGTACTTTGGATCTTAGACCTTCACACAATATTCCAGCTGTCGGCAGTGATGAATCCAAGAATTCACAAATTCAATGACAGCAGGCCAAATACAAGAAGCTCAATTTTTAGAATGAACCGAGAATAGATCCACTCTCTTTTCAATCTCTTTGGTTGACCGCCCTGCATGAGTAGAACTCCCTATCCACACGACCGAGTTTCCTAGACGGCATGAGTAAAGCAAGCTAATAAGACGGTTTTCATGCATGACATAGACGTGAAAGTCACCAGTGATTCTGCCGTCTTAGTACTTCCTTTGTGACTTTCATAGAAGGAGGTGGTAATGGAATAGGGGTACAGTGTCAGGATAAACACATGGAGATAGCCTCCCTCATATTACTTCCAAACCATGCTTGAGGTCCTCATAAAATTAATTTCCATGGTATTTTGATGTAGATCTTCCAATGTTATGCATTGTCTTTGTCATTCGTTTGGCGTCGTTAGCCATACTCGATCATTTTGCTGCAGTTTTTTTTTCTTCCTTTGAGGTAATAATCACTACAATGATAAATAGGTTCCTAAAAATGTAATGAATCCATACCAATTAATGATTGTTTAGCATATTTTAGAATGACGAATAGAGTCATGACAGAATTTCTTGTATAAAAATCCATGTTAATGTTGATATATTTTCAGGACCCTCTCCCCTCTATTCCAAAGCAGATTTATCTCAAAATGCCACTGTCGGCATGTATTATCAATGGGTGTGAGTCGGTATGTCAAAGAGGGAAGACGAACAGACATAACGCCTTTATTGTGGATGACGTAAACAAAAGTTGTAAGGTGTGATAGGAATTCTAATGAAACTTGTAACGGTTATTAGCTGCATTTCTTATAGGATACCACCTAGAAAAACCATGACCTTATGATATTACCGAGATCAGTATACATATTTTTCTTTACAATGCGTGTATAGGCAGTTATTGTTTTTTGTTATTTTTGTTTTGGCATTATCAAAATATTGTCACTGTCATTTATGGTATATATTTTTGCCTGGAGATTGAATAAATAAAGTTTTATGTCCCGTATATAGTACAGGGTATAAGAGGCATTAATCGCTGTCAGTGATATGAGAATGATATCTTTTAAATGATGGATATCTTAAATGGGTTATGATGATACAGTACAAGCAGCTTTAAAAGAAAGAAAGTGTCGACCGGAACGAGCTTGAAAACGACCTTCACTTATTCGTTTAAGAAATTTTGCACATTCACGACATAAACGTACTTTTTTTGATGGAGGTATTGAACATGTTAAATAGTGAGTTTAAATCATGTAATCAGTCTCTAACACTGCATGTATCGCTCATTCGATTGCGTTTAAAATATTTGAAATATAAAGCATGTCATTTCACTTACGATCTGCATCTAAATAAATTTCATAAAACTATCTCAGCGTCTTTCTGTTTTGCTATAATAATTTTTATGTCTGTTCTCATTCCCCGCTAAGTCCGTGTCTCTTACCGTATTTTCTTTGCCGTAATTCAGTTTGGTGTAGCACTAATATTTATTCATTTCTGTGCATCTTTTTTTTCATTTCCTCGGGAACTTTGTTGTTTATTTGCCGTAGAATATCCCCTCTTTATCAATCTCCAGTCTTTCTGTATATATATTCTACTCATGCATTCCTAAGCTTTCTGCTTTCATCACTCACCCGTCAATCTCATTGTGGCTCCCTTCTATCTCATTCTCTTCCCTCTCTCCCTCTCTCTCTCTCTGTCTCTCTTCTCCGCTGTCTCATTGCTCTCTCTCTCTCTCTCTTCTCTCTCTCTCTCTCTCTCTTCTCAGCTGTCTCATTGCTCTCCCCTCTCTCTCTCTCTCTCTCTCTCTCTCTCTCTCTCTCTCCGCTGTCTCATTGCTCTCTCTCTCTCCTCTCCGCTGTCTCATTTCTCTCTTCTCTCTTTCCCTTTCTCCCCCTCTCTCTCTCTTTATCCTTCCTCTTTCCCTCCCCCTTTTCTCTCTTTTCTCCGCTGCCTCATTTCTTTACTCTCTCTCTCTGTCTCTCTTCTCCGCTGTCTCATTGCTCTCCCCTCTCTCTCTGTCTTCTCTCTCTCTCTCTGTCTCTCTTCTCCGCTGTCTCATTGCTCTCCCCTCTCTCTCTCTCTCTCTCTCTCTCTCTCTCTTCTCCTCTGTCTCATTGCTCTCCCCTCTCTCTCTCTCTCTCTCTCTCTCTCTCTCTCTCCCTCTCCCTCTCTCTCTCTCTCTCTCTTATCCGCTGTCTCATTTCTCTCTTCTCTCTTTCCCTTTCTCCCCCTCTCTCTCTCTCTTTATCCTTCCTCTTTCCCTCCCCCTTTTCTCTCTTTTCTCCGCTGCCTCATTTCTTAACTCTCTTTCTCTCCCTCTCTCTTTCTAATAGTCTTTCTCATCTGGTTACCTTCTCTGTGTCTCTAACCTCTTTATTTCTCACACACTCTCCACATCTTTCATTTTCATCAAATTCCCACGAAGCGCGTGAGTTTGTTTTCTCTTCCTCGCTTGCTTACCTTTTCCAATAAATCCTCACAAATATACAACTTCCTCGGGTTATCCTGCTGGAAAGTGTTCTCATCAATCGTAGAGACAGGATTCTAACCTAGTTTAATCTAAATTCGAGTCGATCTTTTCCCCAGTGTAATCCGGAGCGTTATAACTAAACCTATTTTCTCTGATAACGTTGAAACTAATTCTTTATTTCTACAATGGCTGTACAGTTGTACTTTATTGTTGTTATAAAGTATGTGATTTACCTTTGCACATTTACGCTTTTAATGTATAGGCCTAGTAGATGATTCATATTAGTGTGGATTTTCTTTTATGTTAAAGGAACTGATATTAATTGTTATCTTTATCATTACCATCATTATTATTAAAGCTTCATTTTACTTTGATGTAGGCCCTACATTTGTTTATTTCAGTCAACTTAAAGACATGTCTGTTTAGTGTTTTATCCGAACATCAATATCCTCCTTCGCTTCAAATCCTTTTCAAGCACTATTTCTTTTGAAATCAATTTGTCTTAATCAGTGACTAATACAACTAATCAGAATCGATGCTACTCTTTTTTGACAAAGTTAAGCCTGAAGCCACTAAGTCGATTTTCTAGAATATAATCGAGCAGTAAATGTCATAATTGAATACTGATGTATTGTTTATTAAATTCTGTTCCAAAATTAACTTGGTTATGGATATTTCTCAAGGCAGAAAGGTGTAAAAGGGGCCCCAAATCGCTGTTCATGCCTGAATAAAAATGCAATTTCTGTTGACAGTTTTCACTTTCTGTGTTCCTATATCATGTATCTATTCCTGACGCATAATCGTGTAGAGTTGAGCCTTGGTCCTCTCCTTATGCTATGCTATGGGTAGCTCGTTTGATATGTGGGTAGATGGATGGAAGCTAAGAAAGGTGGTATTACTCATTAGCTGTCGTCATTCTGTGGGTTGTATCACAGTGCTAAGTTTACTTGGAGCCGTGAACGCTACCACACGTAGAGATACTACATGTTATCTGTATCAGGTGTGAACGCTACCATGCACACGTAGAGATACTACACGTTATTTGTATTAGATGTGAACGCTACCATGCACACGTAGAGATACTACACGTTATCTGTATTAGATGTGAACGCTACCATGCACACGTAGAGATACTACACGTTATCTGTATTAGATGTGAACGCTACCATGCACACGTAGAGATACTACACGTTATCTTTATTAGATGTGAACGCTACCATGCACACGTAGAGATACTACACGTTATCTGTATTAGATGTGAACGCTACCATGCACACGTAGAGATACTACACGTTATCTGTATTAGATGTGAACGCTACCATGCACACGTAGAGATACTACACGTTATCTTTATTAGATGTGAACGCTACCATGCACACGTAGAGATACTACACGTTATCTGTATTAGATGTGAACGCTACCATGCACACGTAGAGATACTACACGTTATCTTTATTAGATGTGAACGCTACCATGCACACGTAGAGATACTACACGTTATCTGTATTAGATGTGAACGCTACCATGCACACGTAGAGATAATACACGTTATCTGTATTAGATGTGAACGCTACCATGCACACGTAGAGATACTACACGTTATCTGTATTAGATATGAACGCTACCATGCACACGTAGAGATACTACATGTTATCTGTATTAGATGTGAACGCTACCATGCACACGTAAAGATACTACATGTTATCTGTATCAGGTGTGAACGCTACCATGCACACGTAGAGATACTACATGTTATCTGTATTAGATGTGAACGCTACCATGCACACGTAGAGATACTACATGTTATCTGTATTAGATGTGAACACTACCATGCACACGTAGAGATACTACACGTTATCTGTATTAGATGTGAACGTAAGCACGAGTTTTAAAGTGGTTACGGCGTCACATGAGATTATTGCATACTCTTTTATTTTCAGACACTGAATTCTCATGTCAAGTGTATGCCTTCCTAGTAAAGTTGATGAGAGTTTGGTGTATATAATACCTTCGTTAAATTTCCATTCAATCTCTCTTGTGCAAAAGAGAGTCGTATCTCTTTCAGGCATCACTTAGTTTCTCTTCTTGTATTGGTGCATTAGAAGAGGGTGAAGGAGTGGTCCATTTGTCTGTTGTTTTTGATGACACGAGGATGACAGAATATGAAAGTCATGATGGAGTATAGAGCGCACCTGCAGTACCATCATCAATCGTAGAATCTAGGGTGCTGAGCGAGGAAAAACAGACCCTATCCCCTTCTATCATTTTTGTCCCTTTTGTATATACTGTTTAAAACTCACCTTTCCCGTATCCCTATCTTTCTGTCATGGAATTCCACGTTTCGTGGTTTGCGTCTCGTTCCTCCCTTTAAAATGAATATTATGTCACCATGCTTCTATCTGTACCCATTCTACTCTTTACATACAATTCTTGGTAAATAATATTGTCAAAAATATGACAGAAAAAAATATATTTTAAAAATGAAATTGGAATTTATATTATTGTATCTTCCTTCTGATAGCTTCTGGAGGTTAATGGTTTACATTGCAGTGGTAATAACATGAAGAAACCTGGTAGAAAGTATGACGTTTTAGGGATTAATTATTTCATTGAAATAGATTCCCTGAAATCTATTTCAAAGCAGCTCCATTACCATAATCACTGAGACGATTTCCAGACATGCTCGTTCAGAATATTAATCAATGCTTTGCTTGACATAATTATGATGGTAAATATAACAGGGATTGTATTCGTTTTTCTTAAAGGATCTAGAAAAGGGATATAATACCTATATGTATATATAGGCAAGCTAAATAAATTAGGTCTACTTTCGATTCTGTATTTCTATACCTGTGTTTGATGGATACGTGATGGATTTGATGAATTTTTAATACGACAATGCTTCTTTTAGTGACTAAAATTAGAGGAGCGCCCTCAGGTACTGTACGAACTATTCTTTTTATCTCATGGTATAAGTACTTGTAGCAGTATTCATGGAAACCGTTAGATTGATCGTATATGTACAGGTCAGGAAGGGATACAAAATGGCAATCATATTCTTAGCGTATAAACAAACATAGCCGACAGGGACAATATATTAGTACTTTAAGAGAGAGAAGAGAAAAAATGGGCTGATACCCTGGGAATCGAGGACGTGATACATTAGTCGCTTTGGAGCTTTGAGGAAAAAACAAACAACTAATTGATCACGATCAAAGCAGGAATATAGACAAAAAATACTTTTCGAGGAACGACCTTTGAGGGATACGTTCTCAAGCGACACTTAGGCCTACGTCAGTATATGAAGATGCAAAAAAAGAGGATTTTACTTTTAGAGATACTGGTAGGTTCTGGTAGCGGAAAGGGCATTCACATGAAACTTCTCGAAAATATACACACATCTCAACCACATTTTTTGGTGTTCCGTGTGATATGAAATCCGATAAATTTTAATGTTCATGTAAATCATCTGAAAGGAACATGGCAATGGCTTCTGCGCCAAACGCGCTGCACTTTAATTATTTTCGTACAAATCTGGGCTCGAGTAGTTGTCCATTAATTTTTTTTGTGGTCGCACGTTTAGTTTAGTTTATTAATAACAGAATGATATATTAAACTAACAATTATTCATTTTTGTATCTTCACCGTAAGGAGGAAGAAAGTACCAACAAATGGTGGCATTTTTTCCTATTTTGAACTTAACTCAAACAAATCTGACGTCAATTCTTTCTTTCTTTTTTTTTTTTTTTTGAGGGGGGAGTATAAGGTTTGTCAAAACGTTTGCTCAGACTTGTAGAGATAAATCTCTTCTTTGTATAACACTATATTATCTTCCACTATTTTGAATAGATAAGGCTTATTCATTGAGAACGAGACACATGTCTTTCATTCTAGCACTGGGTGGGTATAAAGTCATCGTCATCGTAGATTGATCTTTCACATCTCAATTTGCCTGAAAGCTCGTTCAGCGAATACCTCGTCTGGTTTTATTTTCATTATTGGAGGCTCTTTTACTCTTGCGACATGAAAAGAATGACACCGCTTTCCCAGTAATGAAAACAGTCGTCTTGCTTATTTTGTCCCCATGGAACTTTTAACATGCAAAGACATGTTCCACTAACAGATGTCACAGCACTGCACACAGGAGACTGTTGTGAGTCTTTATAAATACCCCCTAAACGTACGTTTCGCTTAACAGCTTATAATTATGCCGTGTCACGTAGTCTAGCCCAAATCACTACTCGCTTTATCTAAACAATCCCTGTACGATACTGACAGCGAATCACGGTGCCAGGCACATCAACCTAAATGAAGAGACATTATAGGAACAGAGAGAAAGGATCGACGGCTGGGAAATATAATCAATATCAATTAAGCAGGGCAGTGGAAGAAGAAAAATATTTACAACACAAAAAGTTGAGTGAAGGCATGATTGATAGGATTGATAGCGAAAGGGTGACTGAAATTTAAAACCGCATAATATTATAACTGAAATGTATACGGAGAAATATAAATACCTGAACGTAGAAGGGGAATGTCGTTAGCTAGAGCATGAGAGCTAGAGCCAGGGTAATCGTACCTTCAAAGGATAGAAGCAGTATACTATCAATGTCACCGTCTGGACTTTTCTCTCAAAATGTCTGAACGTTGTGAGTTATATGTCACCTAACCTGCCTATATCACTCTATCATTTGGACTCTTGCTGGGAATGTCCATTTTCTTAATAGGGAGACGTAAGAAGGAATGAAGGTACAGAGAATGTAGTCACTATAACGTAGGGATTATAAGTAGTATTATATCTGAAGGAAATACTGTGGTATAGAAGGAGACAGTCTAAGTAAACAATGCAGCCAGAAAACAAGAAGCATTGTGATAAAGCAAACTTAGGTACAATTCGATTTTATCCAAAAAGGTGAGGCAAAAACAGGACGTGTTATTTCATATCAAAGCAACATCATTAGTGTGAGTGAAATATAAGTGATACTGATAGAAAACGAGCGAGGGAGAAATGATTGGGGGAAGGAATGGTTAAGGCAAAAAGAATGAAAACAGAGAAAGATGTAGATATGTTAGTGTTTGATGAAAGAGAATGGGATGAAAAGAGGGTATCGGGAGGCAGGCTCAAGGATGCATCGGAAGGGACCCATTTCAAGCCATCAATTTAGAGCGAGGCGTCACCTAAATTGGCGTACGGTTGCCCTCGAGGCACAAGACGTACGGTAACGCGAAATAGTGAAAAGCGACTTCTGCAATTCCATGCGTGCCTCAAGTGATATAGAGACATCAAGTTAGATACTAAAAGTTGTATGCATCTTGGGACTAGAGTGTATTCAATATGAGTCCAATCTAAAGGGTAATGGTGAAAGCCTGTAGACCCCGGCTGTGAACCTTGTCTTGTGAATCTTGTCTGGTGAATCTCCACTTATTTCTCAAGACTGATACAATAGGGTTGTTTGCATCGATGTTAAACTTATCACTCTTTGCTCTCTTTATATCTCCCCATGCATGATATTGTGCTGATTATAAAATGCAGTTAGGTATCCTCTCTTAAACTATGAGCTTCATCTATTCATGAAGCACCAGAGTGCACGGAAATATAGTTGAAGGTATTTTATTTTTACTATCAGACAGACAGGACAACAGTTTTCTAGGACAGGTTGGTGAGATACATTGACTGAGGTGAGCCCTATCTCACTTCCAGTAAGTGCACTTGTATTGTACCCCGTAGACTACGGTCAATATTTTCTCAGCAAATTTAGAAGTTCATGTTTTCTTCAAAATTATTCCGCTCTACCTACAACGCAAATATGTACCCTGGAAAAGCGCTCTGACTATCGAAAAACACAGGAGACGGGGGAAGTGGAGAATGATGCAAGAAAGATGGAAAGGTAGAGTTGAAGGGAGAGAAGGGATGATAGAAAGATATTGAGTGTTTAAAAAGGAGAGAGAGAGAGAGAGAGATGGAGGGGAGGGTGGAAGTATGCGGAAAGGGAAAGAGGGGGTAAAGAGGGAATTTGTTTAGGATACAGACAGTGTATGAATAATAATAGTATTTATTTCATATTAAAAATAGACAGTGGTACAAATGGATCATAATTATACAGAGACGTATCACAATATAACATGCATGGCTCAGGACAATGGATTTGCCAAAGCGGGGGCATAACATATACACATAAAACATACAGTTGCGCAGATACGAATCAGAGAAAGACACATTTAATTGAAGTTGTCGACAATTTCATAAAAAACATATAAGTTCCTGTTCACGTAATTACATTGTTTTTGTTTCTATTTTTGCCTTTGCCATGTGAATTTTATCATTATGGTACAAGCTTTTGTTGTTGTTATGATTCAAACCTATTCATAACTTTTATCTAAGTGATATTAATTACGAATGATATAACTTATTCCTAAAAGAAAGAAAAAACATGTAGAATATGTGATAAATATAGATGCTGTGAATAGGAGAAACGCAGAAGGATGAGAATACACACATGACTGCAGGGCCCTTAGGTTACATCGATTTATAAACGGCTGTCATCATTTTAACATTGTTTCTATCGAATTAAGAAAGTGGTCCCGTTCGTATACTCGGGTCCTACGAGGCGTAAGAGTTAAGTAACATTCCCTAGCTATCTAAATAACCTCCGGTTGTCCATGCGAGAAGGAATCATCCAATCATTTATACATCGATGGAGAGAAATAAAGGTTTCACCTTTTCCGCATCTATGGTCACTCTTACAGGTGAAATTCCGATTGTCTGTGTATCGATCAGCCTTTTGCGCCACACATTTTTGTCGTCAGCCTTGTTTAATTTTCACTTTACGTTTTTGTTTTCCTACACCCCTCTATGAATTTACTTGTCATTGGTAATCTGTTGTATGAGCCGCATCCGAGATGAAATCTGACAAATTACTATTCATTTCATCTATCTATACAGTCACCGTTAGTAATCAGCTTTTTATGATTGAAGTTAATATAATAATGTGCTTTGTATATTCACCCCAAAAGTGTTATCAGATATGACACATTGTGTTTTAGAATGTTATTTTCCAATGACTATCGCACTTGCCCATCGATGAAAGCTGACATTTTAAAGCATGTCTGCCTTTTCATTTTGTAATCCTGATTGAAATGAATTAAGGTGTCTGTTTTATTTAAACACAGTCAACCATGATCCACCCTCTTTTTTATATATACACCTAGTGGTAATGAGATGTAGTTTGTCTTCTACTTGGTAGGAATCCTTTACACTGTTGGTTTACCTTACCCATCGTCATTGGTGTCTCCATGTTTCTTTGCTTGCAGTTTATGTTACATACATTTCTCAATAAAAAACAACTCTGTTTTCGTGGATATTATTGTAAATTTGTAGGTAATTGCCGGGAAAGGGATTCCCATAAATTTCACATTTTCATGTTTCATAATTCATGTTGAAATGTTAGTGTTGACCATCAGCTATGAGTTTGATATCATAGGTTGAGGAGTGCTCAGATCTTGTCATAGTGTGAAACTATAAATTGTGAGAAACTAAGCTAATGAAAGGCGTATTCATGCAATGGTTGTCCTTAATTTGTCAATTGTTGTTTTCTTTGCTAAAAAATATTTGAAGTTTAATTTCCTGCTGAAAGTATCTCTCCCTGCTTGAAATGAAGTTGTTATTTCAGGATGGAGTGATTAGATCTTCTTCACTTCAAATTACTCTATGATTGACAGACACTTTCTCAAACTGTCTATTGTCAAGCGCTGAGCCGATGAAACCTGGGTATTTTCGTAAACTTAAAGGGAGTTTGCCCCTAAACTGATTCCTATAACGGTAGGCATGCCCCCTCATTCGTGTATTCACACCCTTTGTAATGTCAGCATGCTGTCATTCAAATGCTAAGATTGTGATCGAGAATATAAGTAGATTAGGAGTCGCTAGTGAGAACATGTGTTAATAGTGTGGAAGGTAGGGAGGGTTTGAAACTCACCAAATTGATATTTTGTCGGTAATTGCTGTCGGCAGATTTGTGCATCGAAGACATTATTTTTTAGCCATTGTTGAATACAAGAAATAGACTAACTTAATAAATCCCTCTGTAATCTAAAAGTTTGAAAAATCGTATCCAAAGTTGGTCAGATACCCCCATCCTCTTCTAAAATATTCTGGCTATGCCCCTGGATCTACTCAGGAAGTGTCAGTACGTCAATATTGGAGCTGAGTTTTCTTGGCGTCAAGGGAAAATTTGTAGTTGTCCCGAAGCATCCAAAGAAAGGATGCTTGCTTTCAATGCAGCAGGCAGGCTACCTCGAGGCTACCTCGATCCGATATGTGCCTATGGTGTTAAATATGATTACAAAGATTGAAAACTTGTTCATTGGCAGAGATGAGATGCCATCTAAAAGTACATATGGGAGAGGGAATATTGTGTGCACTTGTTTTCATCTCTTATTACTTGGGTGTGATGGTGTGATGGTTAGTTGTGAGAAGCGTAAGGTGAGAAGAAACAAAGATTAAGAGTATTTGTGATACCCGGGAAATATAGTAGTATGTGTATCCAACTGGAGAATGAGAGAAGATAATTTGGATCATGATATTGTAGAAAATTATCATGTATAGCCTAGTAGCAAAAACGAAAATAAAAAATAATTCGCTATGATGATTTCATTATAATATTTGCCAAATCTGACGATTTCGGTCTAATGTCATATGCCTTGTACGTTATCTATCTAAATAGATCTTCAAGAACTTTCCAAACTGATCCTTTGCTATGGTTTCATAGTATCCAATAACCCCACAACTTATAATCCTGTTACATTAAAAACTATAACCCATTATTCTCTTCTCCTTTGCCTTAGCAGACATCTTATGCTGTCATTATTATGATCTCTTTTAGGAGGATGTTTGCCTGTTTGTTAGGTTGATCGATGCTTTATTGAAAGATTAATTGTTGAATGTATTAGACATGTATAGGTCAGTTGCATATTGGATTCGTCTGGTGTATTCTTTTCTCATCAATCAATGTGACAATTTCGAAGGAGAATGATTGTTTGATTATGTCCTGTGCAGCTGATAAACTTACATTGGTGTCGTTGTCCTGATTACTTTCTTAAATCATTTGTTGCTCTCTTTTCCATGCTATATCGCTTCATCTATTGAATTTCAGTGATCCCTTTGGGTCGCAATATTACTACCTCCTCCAAGAGGAGAGATTTCAGCTGTCATTACCCGCTTTGCGAATAAGATGAGAGATGATTACGTTTGCAGCTGTTTTTATTTTTATATTTCATTGATATCCATTAAGGATGTAGATTCACCAGCCTATTATATGTAATGACGCAATATAATTATTTGATCATGTTGATAAAAGTCTAATTTCTATGATAATTAGTTTTAAATGAAATTTGTCCAGATTATATATTTCTTCTTCTTTTATTATAGATTTGTTCTCCTCGTACTTCATCGGTAACAAACCACACCTTATTAAATATTATTTATTGGTATATATGATGCCTACAACACGATATCCTTGTTAGTTGAACAGAATAAGATCCGTCATTCTTCCTAGATGAACATATATTGTCTGATAAAAAACTTGAAAAAAAAACTAAAAGCTAATTTTCCACTGTGAATAAGATGTCTGTTACAAACATCTAGCGCTGAATTTGTCAAGTAATTGATAGTTGTCACGTTGCATTGTTTTACATCCGAGAATCCGTGAAAATGTCACGTACAGGCCGGGAGACAATTTAGTGACTGCAACACGTAGCTGTATGACACGCTCGTCTTTAGGTTACATGCCCACATAGTATTCCTTGCGTAAGTGGATGAAATGAATTGTTCTATAATTATATTACACACCATGTCGTTTCTCGTTTGAATTTTCCGTAATTTCAGATTATTCTAGATAGGGCGGGAGTTATATCGCGACGTATGAAAAGCAGAATAGGATGACCACGCCCCCTAACCAACAGCTGAGCGAGCTTTTCGGGCTTTTAAAAGTCATATTCTGTGGAGGAATATGAAAATCATGTCCGGAAAAACCGGAGGGCCTTTCCCCTTTCTGGCAGACTACCAGACCACGATTTCTCTCCTGTTTTCAATATCGTCCACATAATTTGAAACCGCAATCATTACAATTGAGATCACCTATTTGATTGTGTTCTCTTCTACTTTTTTGTCATTCCCCATCAGTAAGTCATCCGCTGAAGACATGTAATTAAGATGTGTTTTCCCTTTATTGATTTATTTGATCTTGGATTTCTCGTTTATGCATGATCAAGCCTATATATACACAAATCTAGTATTTCAGAAACAACAATACAGCATCGGTGTCGGACCATGTATACTTTTACAAGAAACTCCGTGTAATGAATGCTAAAACAAACACAATTATTACCATTGGGGCAGATGTTATTTCAGCGATTATTTCATTACATACTGCATCTTTGCAGTTTGATTTAATATGCATGGAGTTGAATAAATATAATATTGCTATGAAGAAGTTTAACAATTCCAGATTCTTTAGTTTTATCGTTTGTTTGTTGTCTGTGTTTCAGTTTGCTTGATATCAATTTTTCAATGTCTCTTGTAAATGCAAATAATTTATTTACCTTTCTGGGCTTCAAATATCCATCTTCGAATACAATACTAATGTAACTTCTGTAAATACTAAAGCCATTTGAAAAATTGGATAAGCTTTTGTAAAACAATATATTGTTAAAATATTACAACCGTCTGTATATTTCATTACCACCACATTGTCATGACTGTGGAAAAGAAATGACAAGTAGTCGAACCTTTCTTACTCGTACAAAATACTGAACTGAACCCGCGGACGAACCAATAATGCTACCCCCCCCTCTCTCTCTCTCTGTCTCTGTCTGTCTGTCTCTCTCTCTCTGTGGTGCATTCTCAGTGATCCAAATGCCACAAATAGAGACCAAAATCCGTCATCCTAAGACGAAAAGAACAGCAAATCAATAAAGATATGAGCGTCATGCCAAAATAGATTTCACGGCTTCGCGCCTCCACAAGTCCGGATGGAGAGAGGATAGCTAAATGCATTTAGTTATCTTTTATCGGTCTAGAAAAGTCTTTTATGATGAAGGAATAGAGACTGATGGTGAAAGGTTGACCTGTCGATATTAAGATGGGTCTATGGAGATTAAAGAGTAGCGTAATGTGATTTAGAACAAGTGCAATCGATTGTATTGGTGGAAAGGCGAATTCACACCATGCGTTCGCGTTCTAGTTTAAAACGTAGCTTTTATGACTTTCATGGCTTTATCAGTGTAAAATGGCAACCAAACTGGTTGATGTGTGCTGCTCACTGGTTATTGTGATGCTTTGGGTTAATTGATAGGTTTGTTTGATTCATTTACTGCTTCACGCCATGATGATGTGAAAGGTGATGTGAATACAGTATGCTGGCAATCTGCATTCATTGTTGCAATTACATTACCTCTTCAATTTTTATCCACCGCCATTACCAAACTGTCTGGGCCGTTTTGATATATCTGAGTCCAATTATTGATGTGTATTGAGAAGATGTCAGATCGTAGCTCCTCCAAGGTTTGTCATGTCGAGTGTAATTTTCTATATTTAGGATTGCTTTGAAGAGACTTTCAAGTTTCCCTTTTCTGTCGATTGTCTCAATCTTTTCCACCAATTCCATTATAGGTCCATCCTTTATCTTTCCTTCCTCTCCCGTACTTTCCTTCATTTTCTTCCTTCCGTTCTTTCTTTCTTTCTATCTTTCTTTCTTCAATCTCCCTCCTCTCTCTCTCTCTCTCCCTCACTCTACTCCTTCCTCCTCCTTCCTCTCACTCACACCCTCTCACTCAGTTCTTTCCCTCTCTTCTTTCCATATCATCTGCTTTCTCCCATTTTGAGCATGTTATCGACCCTGTGGCACACGTTCATGATATTTTATATAAATATATTATTTTACCACAAATAAATCATGTAATTGTATCCCCCGGCAGTATGCCGGTGGGGTACTTTGGATTCAGCAGCGTTACGCCGCCGCCGCCGCCGCCGCCGCCGCCGCCGCGTCCGCCGCGTCCGCCGCGTCATATTCTTGTGTGCGCTCTAACTGCCACATTCCTTGACGGATTTTTTTCAAATTTTGTATGGAGGTTTGTGTGCGCTATATAGGCCACATTTCTCAAGGGATTTTGTTCAAATTTTGAACGAAGGTGTATCTTGGTACGATCTACAAGCCTATAGATTTTGCTGATGCTGCCTTCAGTGTTCCGTCTTTTATAGGGTCAAAGGTCATATTTTGATAGATATCTTGTGTGCACTCTAGTGTGTGGTCTAACTACATCATTTCTAAACAGATTTCTTTCAAATTGAGTATGTAAGTGTATGTTGATAAAATCTACGCACCTATAGTTTTTGGTGATGGTGCCACGAGTGTCCCGTGTTTTATAGGGTCAAAGGTCATATTTTGGTGGGTGTCTAGTGTGCGCTCTGCAGGTCATATTTCATGATGGATTTCTTTTTAATTTTGAAAGGAGATGTATCTTGGTACAATCTACACGTCTACACTTTTGGGCGATGCTGCCCTCATTGTTCCGTCTTTTATATGGTCAAAGGTCATATGTCTTTTATGCGCTCTAACTGCCACATTTCTTGACGGATTTCTTTCAAATGTTGTATGGAGGTGTGTCTTAGTACAATGTACACATCTTTAGTGTTTGGTGATGCTGCCACCTTTGTTCCGTCTGTTATAGGGTCAAAGGTCGTATTTTGGTGGCTGTCTTTTGTGCGCTCTAACATCATCCTTTTGTTTCAGGGAGGGGAGAGGGGATCTTTGTCCCTCCTGTGAACATTAGGATGACACAAAATCGCTGCCACTGCCGGGGGATACATTCGCATTGCGCGGCAATACAGATTGCGATATTTCTAGTTGCTTTTACACTTTATAGTTCGTGACATATATTCTTTCATCTTAATAATTGGATAATGCCATGCTCATCACTTTGTAAATCTGGTAGCAACTGATTTTATCCATTCAACATCACATTTTGTGTCGGTTATATTGCGGATATACTGTGTACAACTTACTTTTAATTTACCTTGCCATATTTGACTATGATTGTATAACTTTATAGCATTGTTGTATGTTGATGACCACCTATACTCCCTTGAGTCCCTTTCTTCTTTAATTTCCTCACCTCTCTCTCTCTCTCTCTCTACCTCTCTCTTCCTTTCTTCCTCTCTCTACCTCTCTTTCACTTGCAACCCCCCTCTCTGTGTCAATCCATCTCTTTCTCTCTCTTTCTCTCGCTCCCTCTCGCACTCCCAGTCCTCCCTCTCAATCTCTCCCTCCATCTGCCTTCCTTTTGCGGTCTTCACTTACATCACACTATACTATTTTGAACCTTCACCTATATATATATATATATATATACACCTAAAATCGTACTACCAATTTAATGGTAGAGTCACATGTGCTCCTTGGTATTACACTCATGAATAATTTACGGTTGCATATTGTTTACTCGTATTCTTATGATATATAGTGTTTTTTTTTATAATGTAAATACTTTTGTTAAATTATTGTACTATTCAGCCCCCGGGCTGCGATGCATATTTTGAATAAATAAACCATTATTATTATTATTCTACATATAACGTTAAAATGAACTCTTGTATTTAATCTCTCTTCAAATGTATATGATTTGATACCGACCGTATCTAGTCGCTTTTCCTAAACTCTTCAGTCAGGAGCTGTTTCTCCTCATCCACAATGAGCATTCTTCATCTTCATTTGTCCTCTCCCTGTACCAGCATTTATCACCTTGTCATGTATAGGCCCCCTATATACCCTACGCTCAATTCACGATTTATGAGATGCGTAATGCCAGCAAACATTCTAAATCATCATGATCATAAATCATCACGTATAGATGTCGCTTGGTTGATTAATTTCTCCTCATTTGTACAAACAATGTGTTATCATTATTACCATTCCCTAGCTCATATACATCGAGATTGGGTATAATTGCAAAAGAAAGTGACATATGTTTCACATTTCACGAAATTTATGATAGAATTCGTTAAGGTTGATGATTATTTATAGTGATTTTTCATTAACCTGGATTATAAGAAAAAAGATTGTCTATACTTTCTGTTCATTGTCAGATAGCTTAGAGGAATATAGATATTTTATCGTATAAAAGAGAGGAAAATAAAATGAGACAAATTGAGAGGGGCGAAGTGAAAATAGAGGGCGGCAGAGACAGGGGAAAGTGAGAGAAGGGGGGGGGGGAATGGAGAAGAAGGGGAAAGTGCAGAGCAAGAGAGTGTGAGAGAGAGAGAGATGACAATAAGATAAACATTGCCATAGAGACATTTCATTTAAGTTGTTACGCAAAGACTCTACTTTTATAATCATCATTCTTTTTCCATGCAGTGTTTGTGTTTGAGAGTTTAAAATATCTCACATAGTATAGAATCAAATATATGCAATGTTTTGTCGATAAGATTACATTTTTACCTGAATAAATTTCCTCACAATTCGTCAGTGCATTGATGTGAAATATTATTAATTCAGTAATTTAACATGTTATTTACTTGAGCTCGTAATATTCACACAAGTTCTTTCACATTTTCATTCTAATTTACAGGAAAGCTGATCTAAAGATATGGGAGAAATTTCAACATAGCATAAACCGGTACGAGATGTATTCATATAACAACTCCAAGATAGATGACCTTCTACAGTATCTGCGTTCAGAACCCATGTATGAAGTTGGTAAGTTCGGTTACCTGTTAACGGGCTTTCAGATCGGGGCATTGCAATACGGGCTGTTATAACATTTGAATGTATACCACTTCTGGTCGAGCACAATTTATGATCCCAAATAAACGTTGATCTTTTCTTCATGGATAGAGAATGTTTACCTCAGTGGGTTTTCACAAATTTGAAAGTTGAAAGCTCTTCCCATTTATGCTGGTAAGTTAGTAAGGTCTATCACATTTGTCTTTTCCTTGTTTTTAATAACACTATCGTACGTTTGTGAACGTCTGTCAGCAAACCTTAAATCAAGTGAAGCTTTTTGCGTGGTTGTGGCATTTTATTGGGTCAATGTTGTCTGCAAATTAGGTACCACCCTACATCCATTCCAAATATTTAAGAAGCTACCAGTTTGTAGAAGTGTTATCCTCTTATCAGTTTACCTGCAACCGTCAGATCCTTGCATTGCCTATACTCGCCCTCGTTCAGTCAATGAAGGTCGGTGAGTCTTGTCATTAAATCCTAGCTGATTCTTGAGGCCTGAATTTAATAATGCAATTCGTTAGTGTAAATCGACCCTAATGATGCATCGGTGAGAGCTTATTTAGATGTGTTGCTGTGGATGAGCATCATGAGCATGATCATTAAACCTGCCCCTTTATCTGCAGTAGATGCCGATAAATTAACATTGAGATCCGAGCTGAAGAATTAAAGATTTTGATTTTTAGCTTATTTGATCTGACCTGATGAATAAGAACATTACAGATGGATGGGGCGGGGATGGGGGGTGGGGCGGGGGCGGGGGCGGGGGTTCATAATTAGAGAAACGAGTGAATGAAAAAGCAAAAGTCTGCTGAAAGAGAATGAAATGAATGATGGAATTCGTTTTGAAATGAAGAATAAGAAATATCTTGTGATGTTTCAGCTGTTCACTAACATAATGCCTGAGGTGTATTATAAAGACGGCTTTATTTTACGATTTGTTATTTGTCTGTAAAGAAACGAATACAAAACAGAGAGAGAGAGAGGGAGAAGCAAAACAAGCTGTAATTCTCTAGTGTACGTTCCGTAAAATGGTTACCGCAGCTAAGAAAGCCAAGGGGTTTGTTTTGTGAGAAAGACATGAGTTTGAGGTAAGGTGAGTGAGGAATGGTATGCATACATATTATTAGTGCAAGGGTTTGTCAGGCGACATTGAAAACTCAAGTAGGTATGGTAAAGATAGTCAAGCACTGTCGAGTGATGTGTACCATTCCAGGGATGCCCATGGCGTTGTCCACTTCCACATAGCAATTTCGGCGGTCATTTTCTTTGACATCCAAAAGAGGCATCAGAGTCAAGTGTTCTGAATCTGAAGGTGGACATAAAGACGGGCTAAAGACAGTCTTCATTTTTCACGGTATATGATGGTGGTGTGTCGTATATATATACTTGTCAGTCCCGATAACATGCTAGATGACTGTTTTACGGGCTTCTGCATGGTTGTGATCGCTGTTCCTTAGATTTGCACTTCATTATTTTATGTGCTGTATCAGTGTATGTATATCTCGAATAACAGTTATGATGTGTTTCCACTAACGCTATGCCTGGGATCCGTAACAGTTTTTGTTTCATAAACATCATATAACTTCAAGCTATATATAACTGTCTGTTATCATTCTGTATTATTATGAAAGGGAGTTGTTCCACATGTTTCTGCTCCCACTTTCTGCTTTTTGTCTGTACCTCTATCCTCCAGTACCCTTTCCACTTCGCTTACTGTCTATCTACCTCTGCACCCCCCCCCCACATCTCCCTCTCTCTCTCTCTCTCTCTGTCTATCTACCTCTGCACCCCCAACATCTCCCTTTCTCTCTCTCTCTCTCTCTGTCTATCTACCTCTGCACCCCCCCACATCTCACTTTCTCTCTCTCTCTCTCCTCTGCACCCCCACATCTCCCTTTCTCTCTCTCTCTCTCTGTCTATCTACCTCTGCACCCCCACATCTCCCTTTCTCTCTCTCTCTCTCTCTCTGTCTATCTACCTCTGCACCCCCACATCTCCCTCTCTCTCTCTCTCTCTGTCTATCTACCTCTGCACCCCCCACATCTCCCTTTCTCTCTCTCTATCTCTCCCTCTCTCTCTCCCTCTCTCTCTCTCTCTCTCTCTCTCCTCTCTCTCTCTTTCCCTCTCTCTCTTTCCTCTCTCTCTTCCCCCATATCTCCCTTTCTCTCTCTCTCTCTCTCTCTCTCTCCCTCTCTCTCTCTTCCTCTCTCTCTCTTCCTCTCTCTCTCCTTCTCTCTCTCTCCCTCCCTCTCTCTCTCTCTCTCTCTCTCTCTCTCTCTCTCTCTCCCCTCTCTCTCTCTCTGTCTATCTACCTCTGCAACCCCGCCCATCTCTCTCTTTCTGTGTGTGTGTGTGTGTGTGAATCTCTCTCTCTCTTTCTCTGTCTCTCTCTCACCCTCATTCTCTGTCTTTCTACTCCTCAGTCCATTGGAATCGGTTCTTTCTCCGCTATATCTGTGATTTTTACTCAATCGATGATTCAGAGAATAATTAATAATTTGAGAGCACATTAATAACTCCCTACAGCCCCTCTGTTCCGTACCATGAACACAAGAAACCATCGTGGTCTAATGTTCTTTGTTGTTTATAAGAGTTTATAAAATGTAGTACGCTTTGGCGATTTATGATGTAGGCACTTCCAATTCCCCGTTCGATGTAAAAGACAATCTCATACATATTGTATTTGTATTACTTTGAAAACTTCATTCACATGGTACATGAATATTTTGCTTTACAAAATTGAAATAGGAAGTTCACTTATTTTCTAGGATACATACTGTCGAATTCCACTATTTTCTTATCATAGGCTATCTCATATACCGCCAATCCTTCCGTCTAGTCTCTTGTAGCTGTCCTCAGGAACACTGCTTCTCGTATTTCTTTCTTTATTTGAAGTTCTCACTCTCTCTCACACACATCGGTGTATCTCTCTTCCTCTTCTTGTATTTCCTGAACACAGCGAATTTACACTTTTATGTTTATCTATATCTTCTTTTCCAATTTTTCTCCGAACCACACTCTAATCCCTGTTTCGCTCTCAATTTCCACATCTTTCATCTCTCTGTCTCCCTGCCTTGTCTCCCTATCTATTCACCCACAGCTATTGTGACTATATCCATCCCGCCCGCCCGTATGCTATGTTTATTTAAAGATCCATTTACTTCAATTCAAGAATTTGGTGCCTTTTATTATTTTGTCTCCGCTGTATCCCCTAACGTTTCAATAGCAAGCGGTGACGCCTGGATGGAAGAATTACCGGTGCCCCATCTCCGTTGAACTTGTTATGAATGCCACCCTACATCGGATATTATTTTACAATAGCCTGGATTAGGGGCCCGATGGAAGCTGACATGCCCTATCCATCAAAGTGAATCCTTAATTATTAGTACCTGAATGCTTTCATGCATTGGTATCAGTGACATTATGTGACCCGCCATTCCTTTTTAATTGCGTAATTTCTCATCCTCACTCTCCACTTCGAGTTCCAGTGGAAAGTTTAAATCTTGTCACATCTTCTCTCGTTTTGGTATGCAAAAATAGGATGTTTGTTACATTAAAACCTGTAATGTGTTATTCGATGATTTTTTTTTTGTCAATATATTTAAATTGAAGTACCTACTTTCTCTTTATTACGTTCATAAATATACCAGGCAGACTCTCTTAAAATAGAAAGCGACTGGATTGGCGAATTTATAGATATTGTAAGTTTTTTTGTAACTAAACATTTTGATTCACTTTAATTTTGAAATCAACACATGAGGCTCACCTCTCCCTCTCCTTCACGTAATCTCTCTATCTCTCTCTTACTCCCTTGGCACTCTCTCTCTTACTCCCTTGGCACTTTCTCTCTCTCTCTCTCTCTCTTACTCCCTTGGCACTCTCTCTCTCTCTCTCTCTTACTCCCTTGGCACTCTCTCCCTCTCTCTCTCTTTTACTCCCTTGGCACTCTCTCTCTCTTACTCCCTTGGCACTCTCTCTCTTACTCCCTTGGCACTCTCTATCTCTCTTACTCCCTTGGCACTCTCTCTCTTACTCCTTGGCACTCTCTCTCTCTCTTACTCCTTGGCACTCTCTCTCTCTCTTACTCCTTGGCACTCTCTCTCTCTCTTACTCCTTGGCACTCTCTCTCTCTCTTACTCCTTGGCACTCTCTCTCTCTCTTACTCCTTGGCACTCTCTATCTCTCTTACTCCCTTGGCACTCTCTATTTCTCAACTATTCTTGCTGCGTCATCCCCTTGCGATGATGAATTATTGTGTTTATTTTGTATCTATTATTCCCAATGTTTCCTTGATAGTCATATGGAAACGCATAATTTTTTCAAGATTATTATGCTAGGCACCGTCTTGACTCACAATCTCCATCTCATATCAGCTGCAGATATCAGATTATTCAATCTCCAACTCAAGGTCAAGGATTCATAAGTCATGTTCACATTTTCATTTAAGCTACATGAACCACGACCAGTAAAAGGTTTAAGGTTATTATTCTCATCTCAAGTGTGAAGAGGGTTCGCATTGAGAGAGAAAATAATCTTGACCCTCACTAAACGTGGACACTGCTGGGCATTACTTTAGTGTTAGAAAATTACATCAGTTTGTAACTAAGGACTATGTTGTGGATGTGTCGTGTAACATTGGAGAAAAAATGCTTGCACAAACTGAAAATAAGAACTCGTCGTGAATTAGGATAAGTGAATTACACATGCATTTCTAACAGCTTAATAGGATCATTTTGGTCTGTCTTCCGTACGATGCATTCATGAGGAACAGTTATTGGCCCTGAGCATCATTTCAAAGAAAACACACCACTGGTCTTTTATCTCGTGTGCTGTGATTGGTTACATAGACCCGATTCTGAAACAGATAAACCCACCTAGCAGGACCTAGTCGGACTTAGTCGAATACCCAAAGCACACTTTATTTTTCAGAAGTACAAGTATACCTAAAACAAAATATTTTTGTTTTTCCCTTCTTTCCATGTCTTCCTCACTTTGTCTCACGTTTAAAGTTTCTCATCTTTTTATCTCACATTATTTCTCTATTTCAGTCGTCTATATAGTCAAATTTCCTGTCTCTCATTCCTTCTCATTGCTTTTTTTCTTATCTCTCTTTCATATACATTTTCTTGTCTATTTTATTTCAATCTCTCGTATTTTACTCTTTCTCTCATTTTTCTATCAGCGTGATATTTCATCATAATCTTTTATTGATGAAGTGTGGGTGGCAACATGTCATTAACATCCTAATCTATACGATTTGATTTGATGCTAAATTTATATTAACTTGTAAACTTATGGCAAAATTTTTATTTCTCATGTTGATGTAGATATTTTGTTAATGTTTTTTTTTTTTTAATTTCAGATGAGAAATCAGGAGGAACACAAGTGAAGATGGTCCTTACATTTCGAGATGGTGGGCAGAGTTTAATGAAACCATGGAGGTGAGTAATAAGAATTTGGATTTTAACGTATACCAAGAACCGAAACATTATTGCTTGTATCGTTATAAAGCATATTATTATCCATAACATGTATATCCAGGTTGTGTTAAACGTGTAGCATGCAACCTCCGGTACAGAAAAGGTTTTTGATTTATTAAGTTATACTGCACAATTTAAGCTATTCCTTTTTAAAGAAATGAATCGGATATATCATAATTATATATGAATATAGTTCAAGTTCAATTTCTGATCAGCTTCAATTATTCACTGTCACTCACGTAGACATTATAATCATAACATCTCCAAAAGTTTTCATTTCCTTTCAAGTAACGCCGATTGTAGTTCTATATCTACGCAATCAAATCAACAGTCGTTTCGCAAAGGTTATTAAAACAGCGCCTAAAATACGAAATCGATAATGAAACCTTGTCGGATGATCGAGCCATGTTGCATCATAATACAGGTTTATCACAAGAAATTCTCATGTAGCTCAGGCAATGTCAATATAAGAAATTATTTTTTGTTCGTTATTAATATTTTATAATAATACAATTGTATTTCATTTAAAAACAAGAGCTATGGTTTTAATGCATGGTTAGATATGATTAGAAATGGCATGTTGAAATAGGCTTTCGCTTGGACATGTAAATATTGGTATTAAGTCATGTTAATGGCATCAATTCTCTGTAATGATGATTCAAGTTCCTCGCTTTTGCCATTGGATGAAGAAATATCAAAACTTATTATGTTATTAAAGACAAACATTGGCCTTTCCTACTTACATTGTTATAAACTACGGAGTAAAAAATTAGAACATTGGAGTATCTTATTACCTAGGTTGTTATCGAATTGAAATCGCTGGATATCGCTTGGTGTTAATAGATGTTGAACATAATCATTAGCCCTAGAAGATATGAAAGTGATATCCAGTTGAGTCTAATGTTGTAGACAGATACTCAGATAGGATTTGGTATGTTATAATCATTGAGGAATAACATAAAGTATAGTTTCCCTTTGTCTTCGAACCCCCACAAAATCGACCAACATGATCAAATCGATATCATGAAATGTAAGTCCTATGGTACCACTAAAACCAACCAGATTGATAATGACCTCAGGTGATATTCAGGTTTTCAGGAGAAGAGTCTATTCTAGTGCTTTAAACTAAAGTTGAAACTTCTTTAAGTGGAATATGGTGTCTATATTTGAGAGACATTCCTAATTCTTTGTACGCCGTATATTATGCTGTATTCGTGCGTGTGTGCTTTCTTATCTTATTCGGATGTGAAGCTACTAGCCATGTATGGCGTCATAAGGATCAACGTATACAACAATAGGTATCCATCCAATGCTAAACAGATAGATATGCAAACTAACTGATAATTGGCTTCCCTCCATTTCCTTTCGTCTTTCTTTTCGTCTCACCACCTACCCCCCCCCCTCTCCTCCTCCATGCTTTGTCTGTCTGTCTCTGTCTCAGTCTCTCTCTCTATCCCTCTCAGTCTCAGTCTGCTTTCTCTCTCTTTGTCGCCCCTCTTTCCCTCTGTTCACCTGTTTATTTATCTTTCAACTCTCTCTATCCTTCTCTTTCCCTCTATTACTTTTCCTTTACCCACCCCCTCTCTATCCCTCTCAGTCTCAGTCTGCTTTCTCTCTCTTTGTCGCCCCTCTTTCCCTCTGTTCCCCTGTTTATTTCCTCTCTTTTTAGTTATATGCACATCATTGCATTACAAAATTTAAAAAATACACCAACATTGACCAAGGGGTTGTTTCGGTTCCTGTGATGCGATTGATAGTTGGTTAGGCCTAACATTTTTAAATACACAATGCTATCTCAAATTTCGTTTATTAATATGATCAGCATATCCCTGAAATGTCCTTGGTTTATCAATCCTTATCCTAGCAACACCAACGTGACCGACACTATAGACCGAACAAATAGTTACATATCCGAAAATGGCCCAGTTTCCGAAGTCATTTGGCGGAGTGATTTGGGTATACTATAGTACAGGGATAATGTCTACCCCCTTCAGGTCTGAATTGGTTTGACAACCATATATGGAACGATGAATTGATACAGTCTCGTTTCTAATTTTACTCCAACTGCCTTTTAGATGCGACTTCTAGCCACCTCTCCCCTGACTCACAAATCCTATAAGACGATTGATATGAGTATCAGGGTATTATCCGATGGAGACGTACTTGAGTGAAGAAGAATCTATTTATGAAGCACTTGTAGTAGTTTTGTACCATCAAGATGGCTATTTGTCTTACGGTCTCGCTAGGGGATTATCCTAGAAACGAGAGAGATTAGGTGTAAAGCTTTAGACATGTCTGCAACCATCGTGTCTATCGTGATTCTCGTCATCCTATAATTCCATTTTATCTTTTTTTTCTTTTATCGAGAATTCGTCTCAATCATTCTTCACGATACAAGAGCCAAATCGTAGGTCTTTCCCCTAAAGGTGGGGTGAAATCCAAATATAAGTTGATTCCTGTTGATGTGCAGGGCTGCATACAACTCATATTTTTTTAATTGAAATATCTAAATATATTTCATAGATTTTTTAATATTAAAAAAAAAGAGTTGTATTCAGCCCTGCACATCAACAGGAATCAAGTTATATTTGGATTTCACCCGACCTTTAATTTAGACCTATTTTACCCGACCTTTACTTTAGACCTATTTTACCTAACGTGTCGAAGATAAATTATGATACGCTTACCACGTGGAAATCATAATGTAATTAATAAGGAACAGTTGTCATGATGGTTGCATCTGGAGGAGAGAAATAGTTCACAGACAATACAAGTGTATTGGAAGAATCGATGCATGGTATTTGTGATTTGAGTAATCAGCTGGTATGCCGAGAATGACGCGGGAAAATTAGAAAAATGGTATCAAAAGTTGCGATATACCACAAATTATGTCTTATAAGTAGTAGCGGAACCAGGATGTTAACAGAGAATGGGTGCGAGCTTTTTTTGCTTGCAATGTTTTGCAGGATGTGATTTAAAATGGCAACATGGGCGCAGAGGCTTTGAATGGGAAGCCGGCACATGCCCCTCACTCTCCCCTTCACCCATTGCAATTAACAAATATTTCTTTGAAAATTGTAATATACCTAATTTTAAGTCATCTTGGTTGGAGAAACCTACTAGCTAAATAATGGCACCGGAGGCGCGATGGCTCAGTGTTAGAGCGGTTGTCTCCTAACCGAGAGGTCTCGGGTCCGAAACCAAGTTGATGCGCTAATGCCCTTTGGTAAGGCATTAATCCTCATTACCAAATCCCTTGGAGAGGATTAAAGCCGTTGCTTACTTGCAAGCACACGTGCTTTCTTAGCAGTCAGGTAAAACAAACAAACAAACCATTATAATTTCACTACCATTACCTAGTCCACTGCCTGGACCGTTTCCGTGTCGCGCGCCCAATCAGCTGAGAAAATAAGACACACTCAACGCTAAAAAGGAGACAGTCCTTGTCTTTCATTCTCACCTTGGGTGTATTTTCGGGGGTCGCGCGCTCTGTTTGGGATGCATGTAAGGGAATAGATGATTGAAGAATCAAAATATATTAAAAGGGACAGAATCTGGACTTACCATTACCATGCAAAACACACTGGCCTATTTTGAGCGTTAATAAGGACCAGGGTTTGTTGGAGTTTAGAGGAAGGCCGAGGGTGTCTTTTGCCAGTGGTGTGACATTACTGTGTTTTTTATTTACTCATAATTCAAAGACAAAGGGCTATGTTGCATATGGTGCAGATGCACCCAATTGAAAATCAAACAGCTGTCTTTTCTGCAAGCTGTTGCAATTTTGCATGCAAATAATTTAGTAGACCGAGTCCCACACAAAAGTAAAACAAGAGAGAGAGGGAGAGAGAGATAGAGAGAGAGAGAGAGAGAGAGAGAGAGCAAGACATCTGAATCATCTGAAAGTGTTCCATAATTGCCACAACAACAGACCTAACCCGATTAATTTCATATCTCACTTTAATAGCTTCAATTATTATCCTGTAAACATGATGCGTGTGTAAATGTATCCAGACTTTCCCCGTCGGCGTGCGCGTGATGTATGAATTTGTCTCTTGTAGAACGACGCTATCCCGGCAGTTAGTCAGGATAGTATTTCCTTGCATCACTATTAGCATCTCATGCGGAATAAAACTGGACGTCAGTCAAAATATTGCATGAAGGTTCTTGTTGTACATGTCATTAAATGATATATTTTCCCCAGAGATACTGCAATTTTAATCCTACAAAACTGTAACTACTTTCCATAGACTAGTAATGTCGCAAATATTTTTTCTCATCTGTGTTTTATTACAATTATTGTAAACATCTTTCTGGTAATAATCATCTTATCTACACAGATATGCTTCTTAATTCAAACTCTTCTCATGGCTCTACAGAATTATACGGTATAACTATTTTTCTTCAAGACGTGAATCTGGTTAAGATTAATCAGTTTTTTCTTTGAGTCCTTTTACCGAATTTAAGCCGTGTCAAACTATTACCGATAGATGGCGCAATGTGGAATTTAGAGTTCATGATCATTGCATACGGGACTTGATTGGACGAGAGACGCCACACGAACAATATTAGGCTCGTGAATCCATATTATAGGCTCGCGGGTCTATGGGGGCATGGGGCAAAAGTGTAATAAAGTTTGTTTGAATTATTTTCCTGTCCTTGATTTTTTTGACTTGCTCCCTTCCCCCTTCTCGTCCAGAGCATTCTTGATCCGACATTATACTGTCATGGAGTTTCGAAATATTAATACTTGAACTCACAGACGTATTGAATTGATTGGACCAACCGACCATAACAGGAAGTGATATGATATGTTATTTAATTTCTCTTCCAAATATTTTTTATTTCTTTTCTTTTTCTGATTTCAGAGTTCAACGTGAATATGAGACATTACCAGACCATTTTTATTTCTCGGATATAGAGCGTCACAATGCCGAGATCTCAGCCTTTCACCTTGATAGGTATGTCAGTCATTCATATATTACAGACTGTCATAGCACATTAGGCGGTGTTTCATCACCTAAAATCGACTTTGATCTTTAAATTGATTGTAAGATCGAGATCTAATTTTAGGCCTTTAAAATCAATCGGATCGATATAAACATAAATGTTAAAGCTTGATGAAAACTAACTAACTAAATGTCAAAATGGTAATATGCCCATCGAAAAGAAAAATTTATTTGTTTCCCTGACTCTCTCTTACAGAATTTTAGATTTTAGACGAGCGCCCCCTGTCGCTGGTAGATGGTTCAACATTACCAAGGATCTATTCGAGTTAGCCGATCCAGCATTCCGAAAAACATTTTTTAGATCACCAGGTAATTATGTACTGAAATATTAGAATAAACATATTGTCTTTCCATGCTATTTCGTTTCTTCTTCTTTCTACTCGTTTTGCTGTGACATAATTGACTAAGCAATTTGAATATTCTTGACTATTTTTTTGTTTATAGTTTCCTCTCCTGTTGTAAAATGTAATGGTAAACTACACATGTATAAGGCATTCTTATCATTCTATGATGGTATGTAGATGGTTCTACTTTCCTTTATTACTTGTCTCTCTCTTCACCTATCCTACATCTCCCAATCTCTCTCTGTCTCTCTGTCTCTCTCTCTTTCTGTCTCTCTTTGTGTTAACATATTTTTATTACGTTATACACCTTTTCTATCCTCTTTTGACAGTCCAACATTTGATATGCTTATCATCCTATCCCTGCATCTCTTCATTGTCTGAATTTACTGATAGTCTCGATTGTTTTTCTTCTTCCGGATTTAACTTCTCCTCTGTACAGCAAACAACGTGTGTTTTGTAGGTCACTGTTCTTATTACTGTGAAACGGAGACAGCAGTATGTGGTAAACCTGATATGATTGAGGGTTCTGTAGCTGCCTTCCTGCCTTCTTTCAAAGCAGCTCCTAGAAAAACATGGCGACACCCATGGAGACGATCTTACAGTAAACATAGAACAGCAGTGTAAGTCTACACAAAGTTTGTAATTTTAAAACAAGCTTGCTAATATTTCCAATCTCTTTGACCTGTTTTATATTTCACTTCTAATTCCTTTTAAAGTGACCATAAGAGATCTTTAGAGATCAAATTGAGTTGATTTGATTTGATTTGAAATGATTTATTATATATATATATATATTCAGCATATGTTTTCTGATGTATTGTTTTCTGATGTATGTAAATATATCAAAGGAACATATTTAGCAGTTGAAATGCGTGTTGAAGATATTATAATGAATTTGCTTAGTACCGAGGCGTTCTACCTTCTCCCTTTTTCCTTTCTCAATGTCTAATACACTTTTAATAATAATTTGGTGTCATATGCCAAGAACGATATAATACATTTAGGGGTGCATTGTCCAGAGCTTATTGATATTGAATGATTATGATTATATTGGTTCATTTTTTATAGCGCTTCAAAGAATGAAAATTATTTGGATTTCAGGCTAAGCATAGCAAATACTGGGAGGTGGACGTGGATGGCAATCACTGCAAGCTGTAATAACAACTTCTAGATAAGCGCCCTCTTTTGAATGAAAATGTACAGTGTTACTTGATTCCTGGATCACGGCGCATGCCGATGAATATTATATGTATCCTAAAGTATATGATGTTGAATGATGAATGCCTCATTAGTTCAAATGAAAGGGATAATAGCCATGATCAAAGAATAAATGTTACTGTCAATTACTTATGTCTCGTGAGATATCTTCTTCTTCTGAAATGCCATTATTTATCTCTTTCTGTTGTTGTGATGAGGCAGAATTTCATGGTTGAATTGTTACAGACCAATAATCCATCTTCATGTTCAAAGGCAAAATTAAAGTGTAGGCACGGTTTTCAGATTTATTGGGAATCTGGGAAATGATATCCGGAGATAATATAGCGACGGAATACCAAAAGGGAATTTCCCAAACAGTAAATTACAGACATGCGACCATAACACGGTTGCCTACTTCATGTTTTACATAATCTCCTCTCGCTCTCTCTCTCTCTCTCTCTTTCTCTCTTTCTCTCTGTTTCACTTTCCCTTTCTCTCTCTTTCACTCCTTCTTTCTTTCTTTCTTCCTTTTTCTCTGACTTTTTTTATCCATTCACTTTTCTAGCTTTATTTTTATTTTTTTCTCTTCTGAAAATATATTTTTTCCCCTTTTTTCTCTCCTCCACTTCATCGTCATTTCCTATGCTATTTCCCCACCCTTCCTATATTTCTAACTCTCTTGCTCTATCTATATATTATATCTCTCCTATTATTTGTTTAGATCATCTCTCCTTTAAAAGCATGTCTATCCCTTATGCTTGTCAATTCGAGCCAACAAAAGTATTATTCCTGTAGTACTAAATGGTATATCATTTTCAAATTGTTGTCACTCTTGTGTTCATTACCCCCAAACCACCATCATTATATTGTCTATACAGCAGTTGATTCAAACATTCTCTCTAATTTGTGATTCAAATAGCATTCAAGTCTAAGACATGAACTTTTCATAAAGGTATGTTTTATGTTTTTTCTTTCTTTTTGATTATTTCTTTTAGTTGGGAGCAGGACCCTACATACTGCCATCGTATTGTTATGAACAAACATCCATATAACAGCGGGAGAAGACTGCTGGATCTAATGGATATGTCCATCTTTGATTTCTTAATGGGTAAGTGAAAATCACTTTCTCACAATCATTCTTTTCATGTCTTTCCTTTTGGTAGTGGCACTGCTATGACAATCTACACACGTTTCTTGTTCATGGGTATTCTCGAAATGTTCATGTAAACTGTCCTGGCAATAACAAAAAGTGCAGGTGTGCAGGTAAATATTATGGTTTTGACAAACTATCAAAAACAACTTTAGATTAAGTAAAAGTACCATTATCGTGTATAATATGCTTAAAAATTACCACTAAAGTCTACATTGTACTAACCATTTAAAGGTGAAGTCAATCCCGATATTAAGTTGGTTTTAATAGAAGCAGAGAATGAGAGGAACAGGTCAGTGAAAGTTTGAGCAAAATCCGATGAAAGATAAGAAAGTTATGTGTTTGATTGATTGCAACTTCAAAATTTCACAACTTTCTTATCTTTAATCGGATTTTGCTCAAACTTTCACTGACCTGTTCCTCTCATTTTTCTGCTTCTATTACAACCAACTTAATATCGGGATGGACTTCCCCTTGAAGTCCCATACCACAACTCAAATAAATAGTGATAGATAATTTTGTTTATAACCCTCCCCTGTATTTATATGCTCATGTACGCGGACAGCTCTTTGCTTTTCTTGAGAATGAAGGGAGCATTTCAGGCAGGCGTATTCCCTAGTTGTACAGAGAGATGTAAACATGTGATAATATACAAATACATCATCTTACTTCCCAACCATACATGACAGATATAGGCAAACATGACAAGAGCACAACCTTGTTTCATAACCCATCGATAAGAAGGAATCAATCGTGAGAAAGAAGATGAACTCTTCTTTCCTTCTGGGTCACCATGTAAAGGTCAAAGGTCATAATACGATGCTAGGTTTAGATCCGACGATAATCCGGCATGTCTGTGTGTTTTGGTTGTAGCTGATAATTATGTTTGTATTCATAATGTACTCCAATTCCTCTCAGTAAGCTTCCCATATATATTTAAACTATTTTTTTCTCTAGAATGATGGAGATATGAAATCGTCTAGTGTGTGTTTCCATTATACCAGGCTCCAAATCATTGTTTTCAAACTCTGAATTATATTTTCATGGCCTAGCATGGAAAATGAAATTGTTATACGAAGACAAAAATCATTGTAATGTTACGGACTGGAGCTTTTTCTAGCTTTGTCTATGAAGCCATGTGGAAGTAATTACCCGTCTTAATGCTTTATCTACGATGCCATGTGGAAGTAATTATCCGTCTTATTGCTTTATCTATGAAGCCAAGTGGAAGTAATTATCCGTCTTAATGCTTTATTTTAAAATCATTTTAAAATCATTTTCACTAGTAAATCATTTATTTTATCACGATATAAATTCACTTCAGCTCCACGCCTGTCCTGTAATTCCGTGAGACATTTCATCTTGGCTCTATGTGCATACCGTCGGTACATGAACTTTTCAGATAGATTACGAAACTTTTAGAAATTCCCCAATAAATGGACCAAATCCACCCCCGCGAAGTGTGTTTCCTGTATAAAAGGAAAGAGCAGGAGTGCATTGACATACCATAGTATGTCGAAATTTTTCTTGGAGAAAGAGCATCTGTCACAGGAAATTGAATAGAATCCGTGTGAATGCAGTACGTGTGAATGCAGTACGTGCCAAGTTTTTCTTTTATTATTGAGGAATGTATGAAAGGAAAGCCTATAACCCCCCCCCCAAGTACTTTATAGTGTAATCATGTCAACGTTAAACAAAATCATTAAGAAATGGATACTTTGTAAAGAATTGCATCTATGAAAGTCACCGCCGTGAGTTCGTCAAGATAAAACTTCCGTCGTTGCCACTCACATGGCGTAGTTTGATCTCCAGCGAGTAGATGATGTTATTATGATAACTATTTTATACAAACTTCAACTGTGAAAAGTTTTCATTAGTGCTAGACACTGAACCTCTAATCATGTAGAGTGTGGGGTGGGTAGGCAGTAGAATACCAGTGTATCTGGAGGGCAAATTTAGTGATATCATATAGAGGTCAAGATGCTCCTACATCATAATATATAATTCGATTCCAAGTTGTTTTGGAATGTAAACGTTCTTCTGTATTGATACTGAGTTGGAGACGATGAGAGGATGAGAGTGGCAGAAAAGGTATGATATCCAATATACATCGTGTGAGTTCATGTCTGGTTCACACATAATTTACTACATAGTCAGGTACATGTCACATATATGTTATTGCCAGAGAAAGAGTATCGAATTCGTGTGTGTGTGTGTGTGTGTGTGTTTGTGTGAGAGAGAGAGAGAGAGAGAGAGAGGGGGGGGGGAGAGAATATGGCAGAATGAAATGATAAAAGTAGATGTATACCCAATGCTAAATGATTTCCCTTTGAAACTGAGGGTTGGAGACGATGAAGATCAGAACATTGGGGAACGCATGTCAGTAAGATAATTACCTTTTATAACTTTTTCGAATTGTGAAAAAAATTAATGGATTAAAAAAAAGAGTAAAATAGTTACCTCTTTCATGTTTTATAATTTGTTTGAATTGTTCGGATATTGGGGAAAAAACAAGTATGAGCATTTTAGCCACTGTTCTTGTTAGTATACGCTATTGCGAGTTTCATACAAGGGTATGAACAACATTTGTCTTTATTAGTTGTATTGCGTCAGTACCTAAAAAAAAAAAAAAGTATACAACAACAACAACACCAGCAACAACTGCAAAACCCCCAAAAAAAACTTTGGCTTGCTTCTTAGAAAATGGAAGCCCCTTGTGAAAAATTGTCCTTGCCTCTCGTGTTTTGGGACATGGATCTACTATCAAGGGTACTATCAAAATAATACTGGTTACGAGTTGTTTTGGCAATGCTTCAAAAGAAATTACCTTTGATTCGGAAACACTCTTCACTCTGTATTAATCCAACAAAATATCACCATCACCCTCTCCACCTATCGGAGACAAGAGGACTCGAGGAAAATTATGATAAATTAAAGTCTTTCCACAATCAATCAATCGATTGTAATGGTAAAGTTGTATTCTTCTATACATAATTTGTGCCATTTGATAGTTGCCAGTGAAGTCGATATTCATGTCAGTTGATTAAACCATTGCTATATATACTCCTTTAACTTTCAAACGTGTAAACAAGTGAAAATATTTTCATAAATGGCAGGATTGCATTCTTGTTTTCCTAAGGTGTGATCGCCAATATTGTTGACCCGATCTGATTATTGGAAATTGCAAGACAAAACAGTTGCTATTTATAATGGCTGATGTATCCATCAGAATTACCGACCTGGCCTAGTTATCACGCAGCTCCGATGGTCACATGACATTACGTCTATGTTTATACACAACTGAAGAGGTTTGAATCAAGGGTAAAGCAACAAATAATGTTATCATGTTTGTAGCAAATCCTATGTATACATCTGCCGAACCCCGCCACCAGAAGAGCAGTTATAACACTTATGAGCCTTCCCTTGGTTAACAAAACATAATCTTGAAGTTAAGATCATGACTAATGGACAATGAGATTAAAAGTAGTAAATTATATTCAAAGTAGCCAACTCAAATTGTTAAGTTGTCTCAATGGGGGTTTGTTTTAATACGATAAAACATGGGGATAGGGCGAATAAGAATGTGATTGGGGTGTGGTATGATGGGGATGTAATAGGGGTGTAACATGGGTGTGGACGGGGTATGATGGGGTGTAATAGGGATGTAACATGGGTGTGGCAGGGGTATGATGGGGTGTAATAGGGATGTGACATGGGTTTGGTCGTGGTATGATGGGGTGTAATAGGGATGTAACATGGGTGTGGTCGGGGTATGATGGGGTGTAATAGGGATGTAACATGGGTGTGGCAGGGGTATGATGGGGTGTAATAGGGATGTAACAAGGGTGTGGCAGGGGTATAATGGGTGAAATAGGGATGTGACATGGGTGTGGCAGGGGTATGATGGGGATGTAACATGGGTGTCGTCGGGGTATGATGGGGTGTAATAGGAATGTGACATGGGTTTGGTCGGGGTATGATGGGGTGTAATAGGGATGTAACATGGGTGTGGTCGGGGTATGATAGGGTGTAATAGGGATGTAACATGTGTGCGTTTTGGGTATGATGGGGTGTATAAGGGATGTAACATGGGTGTGGCAGGGGTATGATGGGATGTAATAGGAATGTGACATGGGTTTGGTCGGGGTATGATGGGGTGTAATAGGGATGTAACATGGGTGTGGTCGGGGTATGATAGGGTGTAATAGGGATGTAACATGTGTGCGTTTTGGGTATGATGGGGTTAATAAGGGATGTAACATGGGTGTGGCAGGGGCATGATGGGGATGTAATAGGGATGTAACATGGGTGTGATCGGGGTATGATGGGTGTAATAGGGATGTAACATGGGTGTGGTCGGGGTATGATGGGGTGTAATAGGGATGTAACATGGGTGTGGCAGGGTATGATGGGGTGTAATAGGGATGTGACATGGGTTTGGTCGTGGTATGATGGGGTGTAATAGGGATGTAACATGGGTGTGGTCGGGGTATGATGGGGTTTAATAGGGATGTAACATGGGTGTGGCAGGGGTATGATGGGGTGTAATAGGGATGTAACAAGGGTGTGGCAGGGGTATAATGGGTGAAATAGGGATGTGACATGGGTGTGGCAGGGGTATGATGGGGATGTAACATGGGTGTCGTCGGGGTATGATGGGGTGTAATAGGGATGTAACATGGGTGTGGCAGGGGTATGATGGGGTGTAATAGGGATGTAACATGGGTGTGGTCGGGGTATGATAGGGTGTAATAGGGATGTAACATGTGTGCGTTTTGGGTATGATGGGGTGTATAAGGGATGTAACATGGGTGTGGCAGGGGCATGATGGGGATGTAATAGGGATGTAACATGGGTGTGATCGGGGTATGATGGGTGTAATAGGGATGTAACATGGGTGTGGTCGGGGTATGATGGGGTGTAATAGGGATGTAACATGGGTGTGGCAGGGGTATGATGGGGTGTGGTCGGGATTTAACATGGGTGTGGTCGGGGTATGATGGTGTGTAATAGGGATGTGACATGGGTGTGGCAGGGGCATGATGGGTGTAATAGGGATGTGACATGGGTGTGGCAGGGGTATGATGGGGATGTAATAGGGATGTAACATGGGTGTGGTCGGGGTATGATGGGGTGTAATAGGGATGTGACATTGGTGTGGTCGGGGCATGATGGGGATGTAATAGGGATGTAACATGGGTGTGGTCGGGGTATGATGGGGTGTAATAGGGATGTAACATGGGTGTGGTCGGGGCATGATGGGGATGTAATAGGGATGTAACATGGGTGTTGTCGGGGTATGATGATGTGTAATAGGGATGTAACATGGGTGTGGCCGGGGTATGATGGGGATGAAATAGGGATGTAACATGGGTGTGGTCGAGGTATGATGGGGTGTATTAGGGATGTAACATGGGTGTGGCATGGGTATGATGGGGATGTAATAGGGATGTAACATGGGTGTGGCAAGGGCATGATGGGGTGTAATAGGGATGTAACATGGGTGTGGTCGGGGTATGATGGGGTGTAATAGGAATGTAACATGGGTGTGGCAGGGGCATGATGGGTGTAATAGGGATGTGACATGGGTGTGGCAGGGGTATGATGGGGATGTAATAGGGATGTAACATGGGTGTGGTCGGGGTATGATGGGGTGTAATAGGGATGTGACATTGGTGTGGTCGGGGCATGATGGGGATGTAATAGGGATGTAACATGGGTGTGGTCGGGGTATGATGGGGTGTAATAGGGATGTAACATGGGTGTGGTCGGGGTATGATGGGGTGTAATAGGGATGTAACATGGGTGTGGCAGGGTATGATGGGGTGTAATAGGGATGTAACATGGGTGTGGTCGGGGTATGATTGGGTGTAATATAGGGATGTAACATGGGTGTGGCAGGGGTATGATGGGGTGTATAAGGGATGTAACATGGGTGTGGCAGGGGTATGATGGGGTGTAATAGGGATGTAACATGGGTGTGGTCGGGGTATGATGGGGTGTAATATAGGGATGTGACATGGGTGTGGCAGGGGCATGATGGGTGTAATAGGGATGTGACATGGGTGTGGCAGGGGTATGATGGGGATGTAATAGGGATGTAACATGGGTGTGGTCGGGGTATGATGGGGTGTAATAGGGATGTAATATGGGTGTGGCAGGGGTATGGCAGATATAACAAGGAGGTTGAGCAGAGCTTAGAATCGGACTACAGGAACGGAGTTAGGTGGGATTGAGATTTTAGGTTTGTTACTTTACTGGATGTTTTTGGATCCTTATGTTTACAAGGCTGCGTTCAAACACAACATTCTATGTCCTTAATTCTCTGCTATCAAGGCTTTGAACTAGAAGTATACCCGATCCTGATTGGTCGAAAATAAAGTTGCATTTGTTATCAAATTTTCAGTTGCGTCCTAGTACGCAACTCTTAATGAAAGAGGCCGGTGATGGTTTAGTACCTCGTTGTTATTTGTTATATTATATAAAGACGATTTGTAATCGTGTGTAGAGATGACCCCTGTGAATCATTTCACCTGGGACTATTATTATTAGAGTACGTGATTCCTCGTCAATGACCGAGAAATAGGAAAGGAAAACTTGGAATCTTGGCAAAGTTCCAAACTGTCTTGCTAAAGTTCCGGAACAAATCATGAGAAATGGGTTGTATTTTTCCACTTGATCCTATCAGAGAATTGATACTTTTACCAATAAACCAATGCGGTTTGGCTACTCTCAACTTCATGTACCTGTCAAAGCTGATTTGGTGCTTAATCCTGGTCTACATCCAAAATGCCTCTTGAACAATTTCACTTTTGTAGGGTTTCTGAAGATCAAAATAATACTTAAAGTTACTGATTGGCATCAGCTCTTGTGAATGAATACAATTCCGACTGCATACCCTTTTCTGCATGTCATAGGCAATTTAAGGGTTATAGCGGTTTACTCCTTGACTTTCTGGTTGAATGCTCTAATTTCTGCCCTGTACTAAACTCCTTCCATAAGACTCTTCTTTTGCCACTTTCTGCCAAAGTATATTAAGTTTTAGCTCTGAGTTTCGGCCGTTCAGCTTCTACGATTATAAATCACGATTATTAGTATCATTATTCATTAGATTACCTCTCCTTTCAATACGTTTTTAATATTTTGTATTGATAATGTAATCTTCAATGCCTATAGCAACAATCAGAGAATGGGTTTTTGACCTTTAGAACTGTACCCTGTCGCAAAATAAGTTACTTCGTAATTTCGGTTATAATTATTGTTTTCAGATTTACTCATATATCAATATCCATTATTAATGCAATATACAAGCTGGCAATTGATCAACTTAAAAGATTTTATATGCATTACCGTTTGTCATTTTCTAAACATGTAATCTTATATGAAGTAATGTATAAATATATACTTGTACAATATATATTGTTTCCATGTATCTTTCAAATGATTTTGTTTCCTTATTTGTAATTATTGTTATGCCTGTGTATTGTAAAACTAAATATTCATGTGTCATATGAATGAATTTTTTTAAATAAATACAAAATACAAAAAAAAATACAAATACAAAATACAAAATACAAAATACAAATACAAAATACAAATAAAAAATACAAATACAAAATACAAATACAAAATACAAATACAAAATACAAATACAAAATACAAATACAAAATACAAATACAAAATACAAAATACAAATACAAAATACAAATACAAAATACAAATCAAAATACAAATACAAAATACAAATACAAAATACAAAATACAAATACAAAATACAAATACAAAATACAAATACAAATACAAAATACAAATACAAAATACAAATACAAAATACAAGTACAAAATACAAATACAAAATACATACTGAAGAAGATACATCATGTCATCATCTTTAAAACACCTTGACTGGCAGACACACAGCATTCGTTTGCGAATTCATTTTGAGTAAGAAAATAATATCTATCTCTATTTCAAGATTAAAAGCATGTAAGCAGACGTGGGATGTAATTCATGAGATATAATTGCTTTTTGCGACCATTGTTACACAGACGTGGGATATAATTGATTTGTACGACCATTGATACAAACAAGTCATTATTATAGTACCTGTTTTGTTAAGCCCTTGAAATCATTTTTCAATTTAATTTTCTCGACGAATTGCACGATTCCTACATTTGTTTACGTTGCAAGTTTGTATTTTTTAAATTTTGTTTTATTTAACAAATGTTAAAAGACGTGAAAATTTTGTTTTGATCTCAAGTAGAAATGTCTCAATTACTACCTGTTTCCATTAGATGATTTCAAAACTTATATTTCTTATCAAAATTTTAAAGATAATAATAATAATAACAACATTTATAATGCGCACATATCCACCCCAAGGGATCAATGCTCAAGGCGCCTTAACAAATTTTGAAATTATTACCCCGGCTCTAGCTGTGCTGCCATTACGGCGCTCTAGCATTTCAAGGAATTAATTCCTGCCATGTACCTATTTACATCACCTAGGTTGAGTGTGGCGAATGTAGATCAATGTCTTGCCAAATTTGTTTCGTAATCACTACAAGTTACCTTAATCAAAATTGATTTTCAGATGTGTTAAATTTATATAGGCTACGTTCCCAATGCAGTTTATGTGTGATAAAATAATTCTATTCTAATTGCAATTAGTATGTTTTTCCGCTGTCAATGAAATCGCTTTTGTGTATGATACTTTTTCATGTAGAGATTGAATTTATTTTCCTCTTTTTTTATAGTTTTAAATAATATTGCGCTTATTCATAAATCTCGATTCAGTTAAAAATTTGTATAGCGTATAAGTCCATTGATTTATAAATTAAAGAGGGCCACGTGTCATCCTCATACAAACACGAAGGACACTGAAATAACTTCAAAGAATCATTACATTTCAGAACATCAAAATGAATTTTATCCATGAATGTCAACTTGTGATGATTCCCGTCCAAATTTTACCCTGAAAAGTTGATGAGCGCTGTTGAGTTTACCAGACAATGCTCCAAATACAAAGGGAAGTTCGCCGGTGTATGCAAAGGGCTCATTCAACGTTGATGTGACCACATCGAAAGGCAGTTGCATGAATGAATATTCGTTTCCTGTACATCTTGCAGACAATGTTAACGTTGTTTCTCCTATATTGATTGCATTAATTTACCTTCAAATAGAAGCGCCTCTGATAAGTAATGCACAAATTTATAAGAAGATTAATTCGGTCATTTTGTCTTCAGTTCCTTCAAGTCCGTAAAGATATGCAGATAATGTCTTTTTCGTAGTATAAGAACATTAACAGCAATCATCCGAACGTTCATTACGAACGAAAGATGAAGACGGTGATATATTGGTCCTTTCTTTAGGAATTAACTGTAGCGGCCACGAACTATTCTTATGATGCTTTGTTTGGAGATGGGGCAAATGAACTACCTTTGTCTTTTTAAATATAATATGGATTGAAGAAGCATTAGTCCCTATTATGCAATATCAATGTGTTGGCCTTCGACAAATGTAATCCCTTAGGGTTTTGTTTTTTTCATTTCTACATGGTGATTCAATTTCTGTAGAAATGTAAGCCCTTGGGAATTATTTCCAGTCCTTTTCCCTATCTCTCTCTCTCTCTGTCTCTCTGTCTCTCTCTTTGTATCTCTGTCTCTGTGCCTCTCTCTGTCTCTCTTGGCCTCTCTGTCTGTCTGTCTCTCTCTCTCTTCCTCCTACCTCTTTATTTTTCATGTCTCTGTATATTATGTTCAAGACGTGGGTTCAGTGAACCAACGTCTAGTTGTTATTCTTCTCATATGGAAAGAACATGATACATTACGAGATTAAAGATGTCTGCATGTTGCTTGTACATCTTTCTCTTACTCTAGGGCCGACTGATGTTAATCATATCGTCTTATATACGGATGCCTGAAGGTTAATCGAGATTTTATGCCATCATCAAGGATCAAACTGATAATATCAATACGTCGACAGTAAGCTGCGGCCCCTTAATATGTTTGTTATCACATGATCCCTTATATACTGGATACATTCTAATCAAAGTGCGATAATATTATAAAAAGAGTAATTCATCCACCGCGTACACTTATATTGTCTCTATTTGCCCCTCTCTATATAGTTTATCCCTATTTTCTTTCAAGTTTAGCAATCTGCAGAGACATTTACTGTTTTATATATATATGGCCCTGTACTCTTCTACAAACATGGGTTCTATAAAGATTAATTCCGAATAGTGTAACAACCAGTGGCGTAATGAGCACAAACTTTTGGGGGCAGGACAAAAAAAAAAACCCGGAAAATCTCGTCATTTCTGCAACATTAATGTTTTTATCGAAAATAATATCGCTAGTGATATTCGTTTGTCTCGCAATGTGGTCAATAAGGAATCTAAAAGATCTCGACGTTTCGAGCGCCGCTGCAACAATTCGTCAGGTGATTAAAACGCCGCCATGACACTCCCCGTCCAGCCGGCCAACACCGGTCGATTCCAATCAGCAGACGGGCCGATCCAGCGGCCCGTTGATTGGTTGAGCTCGCTATTGCTTCCGCCCAGCAGGCGAGCCGAACCAGCGTCCTGCTGATTGGTCGAGCACCGTGTGCGTCGAACATTAGGCCATTTGCATAATTAGCCGAACCAGCGGCCTGCTGATTAGTCGAGCACCGTGTGCGTCGGCCAATAGGCCTTGTGCGTTATTGTTATCGATCGAATTATGGACCGTCGCGCCGGTCCTCCCGTAGAGTACAAAACACCCTTGCTTACATTAGTGGTATCGCTGGTGGTATCGCTGGTGATGTTCGTTTGTCTCGGGGTGTGGTCGGTGGGGGGTCTGGGGGATCGCGGCGTTTCGTAGGGTGACGGGGACTGGTGTGGGCGGGCGTGTTTTGTCCTCTGCGGGGGTCGGCGCGGCGGTCGGTGGTTCGGTCGATGGTTGGAGCGTTGGCGGGCGGGGCCTGTTGGCCGGCGCGCGCGGTGCTCGGCCGGTCGGGCGCCGTGTGCGTCGGCCGGTGGGCCTTGTTCGTTGTTGTTCCGGTTGTCGGTCGGGTTGTTGGCCGCCGCGCCGGTCCTCCTGTGGAGTGTGGAGCGCGCTTGCTTGCATTGGTTTTTTGTCGCCTGGCGGGATGTTGCGGCGGCGCGCGGGGCGTCGTAGTCTTTTGGATCCCTTGTTGGCCGCATTGCGGGGCGGGCGGGTGTCGCTGGCGATATTATTGTCGATACTACATCCGCAATGAGTAATATATCTAGCATTAGAATATACATGTTTATATTATTTAAACACAAAACAGTTTTAAAAATAAATTAGAGTATAAAATAAAGGTTTATTATAAGAAAAACGGATATAAATACAATCAGAAGAAAAACTTTTCGTATAGAATATACATCTTAATATTATTTTAAAAAGCAAAAAAGTAAAAAATGAAGGAAACAAATATATATAATGAAATTATAATATGAAACAAATAAAACAGTAAGAATTATATTGTCTATGTTGGTATAGATGTAAATACGTATATGTGTGTGCGTATGTATAGATAAGTGTATATAATATACGTATATATATATGCGTATTTGTATATCTCTTGTCTTTTTTTTTCCTCTTCAAAATCCAAGCAGAGCGCGAAAGGCAAAAATAGTCAACTTTGACTGAATTGCCTCAAAACCAAACCAAAAAAAAAAAAAGTTGTTATCACCTGACGAAGTGTTGCAGCGGCGCACGAAACGTCGAGATCTTTTAGATTCCTTGTTGACCACATTGCGAGACAAACGAATATCACTAGCGATATTATTTTCGATACTACATCCGCAATGAGTATATTAATATATTTAGCATTATTAATGTTTTTGTTTTTGTTTTTGTTTTGTTTTGTTTTTTGAAATAACCGAGTCTAGAGGAAAGACTACGTTCAATACTCATGTTATTCCACATGAATAAGATGATGGGGTCTTAGTTTTGAAGATTTTTTAAAAATTAAACGGGTCTGGAGTAAAGACTACGCTCTAAACCCATGCTTTATCACAGGGTCTTATAGTTTGGAAGATGGTGGAGCCTTAGTTTTAAAGTTAACGTTTTGTTTTGTTTTGTTTTATTTTATTTTTGAAATAACCGGGTGTGGAGTAAAGAAAACGCTCTAAACCCATGCTTTATTACAGGGTCTTAGTTTGGAGGATTGTTGGGTCTTAGATTTGAATTTTTTGTTTTGTTTTTATTGTTTTTATTTTTGAAATGACCGGGTCTGGAGGAAAGACTACGCTCGATTCTCATGTTATTCCACAGGAAAAGGATTATGGGGTCTTAGTTTTGAAGATTTTTAAATTTTGAAATAACCAGGTTTGGAGTAAAGACTGCGCGCTACACCCATGCTTTATTACAGGGTTTTAGTTTTGAACAAATTCGACAAAATATCCCTTCAAATTTATTACATTTGTGGGTAAAGTCATTATTACATTTGTGGGTGATTCAAAATTATTACATTTGTGGGTAAAGTGGTTATTACATTTGTGGGTGAAATTATTACATTTGTGGGTAAAGTGTTATTACATTTGTGGGTGTTATTACATTTGTGGGTAAAGTGTTATTACATTTGTGGGCGTTATTACATTTGTGGGTGTAACAGCCCCCCCCCCCCAAGCCCCCCTATCAGTACGCCAGTTGTAACAACTGCGATGTGTCCCCAAAACTTTATATATCTTCTCAGCCATATTTTCTTGTAATCAAGAGAACAAAAAAAGTACATGTATGAATCATTTTCTTGTAACGTAATCTTGTCCATGCATGACTTAATTGTATAGAGTGCTAACCACTTGGTATGGCATGTAGCATCGTTCGTCGTATCTGATTCCCTTTTAAAGTGGGTTGCCATAGGCAGAGTATCTCTAAATCTGTAGGGATTTATACTTAGAGAACAAGGAGGCACCACCCAGCCGCCCCTCTCCAAACTTTGCCATATTTGGAATGATCGGTGCATAATAGGTTGCCGAAATTTGAAGAAAAGCAAAGGGAAATCATGTATGTGAAAGTGTTTTGATGGAGTAATTTTAACCATCTTGTTCATTTGCTTTTCTCCTCCTCGTACATGTCTAGCCAAAATGGAAAGCTGTTGACGGATATTTTCAACACATACAGCTCGAATGTGTCATTTAGAGACTCGTCTTTTAACAGACATGTCTTACATTTATTAGAAAATGTGATAACACATGTTTCTTGAGGCCATTCCTGCATGGGATTACTGAGCAGTGACTAATTATCAATTAGTATTTCAAGGCAGGTCGTTAACCTATAGACGTGAAATAACAGTGCATTACCAGTGAGGACGTTACTTACATATAAATTCATGCGTCTTACCAGCTATGACCGATAACGACTTTCCACTATCGTGAAAATAGCGTTAAGTCACTATTCTCCGATAACCTTCTACATGGATGCGCCTCCTTCACGCGCCATCATCTCTCGGGATTGGAGTAGCGAACATAATAAGCTCTTTGTTTGCAATGTTTTCGCCAAATCATAACAAGAAGTTGCACCTTGCGAGTTAATTCATTCATCATTTGATCTTAAATTAATTTGATCTAGTCGTAACATTCCCGCTGGAGGCATTTTGTTTGATCATAATGGAATTTTGTGTGCTGCCGCCACAAGTGACCGCGTAGGAACTGTCACTGACACAATTTATCATTCATTTATTTTTCTGAAATTGGTTTGTGTCTGAAAATGGCTTAGGACTAAAATTGGTTAGAAACTATGCATTAGACGCCTCATTGCGTAAATTATTTAAATTGCATATGAATAAAGAGCGTTTGAAGAGCTCCCTCAAGGCAGGAAACTGTTCAAGGAGATTGTCGTGTCTGTTTGTTATGTCTCAAGAGAAAACACTTCTTAGTGTATTGACCCTGTACAAGCTGCATACTCACATTTATCATTCTTTTATTCTGTATTTAATTTGTTTTATTTGACTGATTGATATAGAATGTTTATTATCTCCTCTCCTTCTTCATGTTATTTATTTCCCTCCACTCTCCTTCCTTCTCTCTCTCTCTCTCTCCCTCCCTCTCTCTCTCCCTCCCCCTCTCTCCCTCCCCCTCTCTCTCTCTCTCTCTCTCCCTCTCTCCGTCTGTCTCTTTCTCTTTCTTTTCCTCTCTCTCCCTCTCTCTCTCTCTCTCCCTCTCTCTCTCTCTCTCCTCCCTCTCTCCGTCTGTCTCTTTCTTTTCCTCTCTCCCTCTCTCTCTTCCTCTTTCTGCCTCTTTGAATCTGTCTCTCTCTCTCTCTCTCTCTCTCTCTTATACTTTCTTGTCTTTTCCCCTCCCCTTTCTATTTCTATTTGTATGTGTCCATCTTCTTCTTTCCCTCCATCATTGATTTTGTTTTAAAGTACCTTCTCCTACTTTTCAAACTCTTTTCTCTCTCTCTCTCTCTCCCTCCCTCTCTCCGTCTGTCTCTTTCTTTTCCTCTCTCTCTCTCTCTCTCTCCCTCCCTCTCTCTCTCCCTCCCCCTCTCTCCCTCCTCTCTCTCTCTCTCTCTCCCTCCCTCTCTCCGTCTGTCTCTTTCTTTTCCTCTCTCTCCCTCCCTCTCTTCCTCTTTCTGCCTCTTTGAATCTGTCTCTCTTCTCTCTCTCTCTCTCTCTCTTATACTTTCTTGTCTTTTCCCCTCCCCTTTCTATTTCTATTTGTATGTGTCCATCTTCTTCTTTCCCTCCATCATTGATTTTGTTTTAAAGTACCTTCTCCTACTTTTCAAACAGGATGTCTGTGGCTATGTATATATAGATTCTCCCAGTGCATAATAGATGTCATTAATGTATTATAACCTTAAATTGTTAAATCAGAGCAAAGCTCTAATATGAATGTGGTTTGCATTATATTTCCAGCATGTCTAATTTCTTTTTTCTAGGTTGAAGATTTAGCATGCAGCATTCCGACACGTTCTTGCCTTAAAAACGACCAGACTGAAAAGTCAGACTTTATTACTTTCCAGTCTAGCACACTGAATGCAAAGGATCATTCCGAGGACATAATTTAGCTTTAATAATTATGTAGAAACTATTAGAACACGAAATTAAATGTATTGTGCATGACAAAGGCACGTATTTTAATGATTAGTGTTTATATATAAGGGACTGTATAATTTATTACGCAACACGTAACAAGTAGACTGGAAAAGGACCGACTGAAATAAGTTTGTTTGCCAAATGACCCTAAGATGGTTAACTCTAATTACTCTCTCTCTCTCTCTCTCTGACTCTTTGTCTGTCTGTGTCTCTCCCATCTCCCTCTCTTTCTCTCCCTCTTTTTCCCCGTCTCCTTTCCTCTCAGAGATTTGTATCTATGTTTATATGAATTTGTTTTGATACAACTCTGTATTTTTGCAATGGTAATAGTGCACGTGAATGAAACATATGAGCTTGTGGTAGTTTGAAGTTCTAAACCAGGATATATCCATTCATTGTTAATGATGCAGTTGTTAGTATATACGGGGCTTTTATCATTGTGCCGGAGTTAAAAGCAATTAAAACCGAATAAAAGTCTTCATACGAGGAGAGGTATGTTTATTGAAGAAAAGAATTTCAAAATGTAAAAAATGTACTATCGCGGGGGAACGAGATTTAAAAAAAAGAAAAAAAAAAAACTGACGTCATTTTGTGTCACCTTAGGGGCTCCGTACTAACATGAACAGTATTTCAAATTGTTCATCTACATTCCTTTTAGAATTATAAGTACTAAAAAAGATTATCTTGTTTAGTTACTATGAACCAATCTAGACGAAACAAAACTTTCATTTAAAGAATAAATTAACATCTTTCATATCATTGAATGACTTGTTGAATTAATGGTAAATAAGGGACTGGTTATCAGCAGCGATGCGGACAGCATATTGAGGGGGACATAAATGAATGCCCTTGAATAAGAATTGAAGAGCAAAATTTCGCTAGAAACAAGTGTTTGGTAAATCAGGGGAGAAATAGAGAGCAGGAGTTGTTTACAAATATCCCTGCATCTGCATGATTTATTGGATCGCTTTGCACAATTCTTCCACTTATAAGCTCGCTATTTTTAGACGATTTTTTAATTACTGGTAGAATATGTAAAGAGCTTGTTGACGTGAACTTGCTTTGTCGTCACGCAAGCAGAATTATCAGTAGACGATACACTATTAGATTTAAACGTGACTGTAAACAAGTTTGGGATTTAGTCCTCTCTTAAGTGTGTTAACCTCTTATGACAGATTGTCACGAATTCGTGGCACCTGACCTGGTATTAAAATTAGCTGATTGGAAGATGTCCCGAAGGCAACACTTGAAATAAAAGCCAACGTTTCAATTAAAAATTGATTTGATCATCGGAAATGATATAGATTTCGCATGACACAATTAAAAAAAAAATCACCTTTCAGATAGATATCTCGCATTTTCCAGTCGTCGCTGTTGCTGTTTTCCTGATTAGCTAACTACGTCATGTGTTCGACATTTCATTACGACAAAATTGCGTCCAAATTGCTTGTGTGTGTTCAAACGACATAGGCCTATTTGAAAAACCCTTTTTACAGCGAGCGAGGAACAATTTATGATTTGAAGATAAAATTTTAAAAATATGTGCATATACCGGAAATGTACACATGGTATTTGTGTTAACTTTGTTGCAACTATGCTGCTAGGAAAGTTTCTTAAATCCAGTTTTTTAAAAGGTAATCACTACTTATCTCTCTAGCAGTGATAATTCACAAACCAAGCCATTGTAAAATTAATATAGTGCAATATTATTAAAGGCAACACTCATACTAGAATCATGATTGGGTTGTCATACATGACTACTAGATGTAGGAGATAGGCTTCTTATCTCTGGTTTCATCAATAATGATATCATCCACTACCTAAGGTATTAAATGTTTTTATCGCAACCATGGTCATAATCAAGGCAATTACACCGAATGCATACCCAGCAACACTAGGCTATCAAAATACCTTCTTGTACTGACCCTCTTTAAAATGTAGTTCGGTTCAAACGATTATGGAGTGCTCACTGTCAACATTTACTTTAATTTGTGAACATTAAATATTGGCTCTGGGAAGCAAGTGTTTTGTAACATTATTTCTTGACTGCAGATGAATTCTTATCAGAGTTATCAAAGTAAAATGTAGAATACAAATGCATCAAACGTGTATCAGATTTGCACAGTAAAAGAAAGTTCACCCCAGAGGATTAGTAGTCAATACACGTGTTCGAAAACCACTTTTAAATGCGTTAGGCCAATTGGTTAACGTACAGCTACTTGCTTACCTGGGTACTTCATAGGTACATTTGGAAATGCTCAACGCTTGATTATTTTAAAGAGTATGTGAAAAAGCTCCAGAGCAAGTTTAAAGACGTCAATTTTATATTAAAAGAACCTCGATGCGAATAATTGTGTTATCGTTATATCGCCATGATTATAGCGATGATTTCACAGGAATTAATTTTACTTTCACCATCTTGACTAATTTTTTTAGACATACATTTTCTTGTACATTTCTATAATTTCAATGTGCGTATATATCTGATGTGTCAACAATTCCAGTAGTTTCTTCTTTCAGATTCAGGAATTATTATTTGGCATTTGTCTTTTACATCATTTTTTTTAAACTGATTTTATATTTTGCCGATTGGCATATTCGACTAAATGCCTTAATTTTTACCTTTCTGCGTGATCATAAACAAAATATTTCCGTAGTTTAACAAAACAGTATATATATATATATATATATATATATTATAGTTATATCGACTGCTACGAGAGGACTAGCTGTTTCTATACGCTCAAGGGATACCCAGGCGCGCCTCGGGGTGATAGCAGGGGATTCAACTATCCCGCGAGCCAGTATAGAAACAGCTAGTCCTCGAGTATTAAAGCAGTCGATATGACTTTTATATGCCGAATTAAAACAAAAATCTACCAAGAATTCTTACCTTAGCCTTTTAGTGAGTAAAAATTTGTTAAAACATCACAGAAAATCTGAAACACTGTCTGTTAATCTTCGCTTAATCTTCGAGTGAAAGTTTCAATCATTTGGGAATCGCAGACAAAGAGCACTGTATGGCGTCCGTGTTCGCACGTAGACAATTTTAACACGCAAACCAATGGGAATCGCAGTCAACCAATGGGAATCGCAGGATATGAGGATCGGAGGGTAGAAACTTTTAACTAGGCCCTGTGGGCTATTGCTATGCCCCGTGAGTTGGGCATGGCTTGAAATCAGGACTCCAATTTCGACCAATCAGATGGCTAGATTTCTAAAGTGAGGTATATAAATATATATATATATATATATATATGTCCCCAAATAGTGTAATCGGTAATGTACTTCTGTGTATATAAATAGGTTTCCCCACCCACCCGTATAGATTTTGTTACCCGTAATGTTGGTGTATCTGATTTACTTGAATGGCTCAAATTGTTCACTATTTCTCGTTAATGCAGGTAATATGGACAGACATCACTACGAGACATTTGAAGCCTTCGGAAACTTTACCTACCCTATTCACCTCGATCATGGTAGAGCGTAAGTACAAAATAGAATATAACATTTGCTATTGTTGAATTGCAATAGAAAATCACAATAAAAAAAAGGATGGAATAGTCTCTTGATGAAGTAATAATAAACAATGCCATTGTAGTCTGAGATATTGTTTAGTTTCTTTTAAATGTCAAGTTCTGAGCACGCGCGTGATCATATTATTTATTGGGTTGCTAAGTTACTTTCTATTCAGTTTATTTATAATCAATGTCAGTGGAAATTTGTTTTGTTTGCATGCGTGAAACATACAGAAGAATAGAAACATGATAATGCAATCAATATACTGCAACGTTTATTTTTTTTGGTGGCAGCACCAAAAAGGCTTCTTTTTTGGTCTTCATGAGCTGTCTCCTCAGTTTGTCATCCTGACAACTAAAGTTAAATTTTATTTTAGTTGATGGATTGCAAGATATCTATAAATATAAATAGCTAGAATATATGTTTTTTCCAATAAATGGAGCAATAAATACAAGGATGTGGATATTAACTTCCAACATTTAGATAAACTTTGTTTTCTTTATTTCAATAACTGCTGACTGCAGAATCTGAGCTTAACATGGCTTTTAATAAGTTGTTATTATTCTCACGATGAGCAGGATTCATTCATTTCTTCACTAATGTTTTTATTGAATATCCAACGTTGAAGAAACCTCCGGCATTTCGTTATTCTGCAATGCCCGTATAAGATGATTACAAATACAGCATGTACAAAGGAATAAATCAACAAAGAAATCACTTTAAACCAGTAATGTAGTTAAATAGCTTAGCATAATCTTCAAGTGTGCTTTCTTTATTTTTGGAAAGGACACATGAATAGAAGCTTCTGAAAATGCAAATTCTATGTTTTTTTAAGCACACTTCTTATTCATTCGTCAACATAATTTTCTTGAAATACCTTTTCTATACCGAAGTACCGTGTCATATTCATTGATTTAAAGAAAAATAGAAATTCAATTTATAACCGACAATCTTCCTTTTTCGGTGTTTTTGTTTGTTTGTTAATGTTTTATATAGCATTAATACAAATTAATACAAATGTAGACCTGATACTACTTGTAATGATTACTGTATTATTGTCATGCTATCCTAAAAAGGGCACTTTTTCGATTCCAATGACCTTACTTTGGATGAGACCTAATCGAAATCTTAAGACTGCAGTGGCGGCATTCTACAAGAACACTTGAATACACTGCATAGCCGGAAGGAAAACTCTTCATGCTAAGATTGCTATTTTCAAGGTAGCGTTTAGCTTCAGTTGATGTTCCTACTGGGGATAATTTAAAAGGACGAAAGCATTTAAGGTACTTTGTCCCATTTGCAGGCCAACAAAATGAAAAGGTTAAATTCCAACGGCATTTGAAAGAAAATACTAATTTAGAACTTCCCTAAAGAAGGGGGCTTGAAAATGTCTTTAAGTGGGAAAATAACGACTATTAGTTGTCGAATCGACTTAGAAGCTATAGAGCCAGTAAGTAATAGTCTGATTTTTCAGACCATTGTACCGAATGGTCGTACGTTTTATGCTGCGCAAAGATTCAATCAGTTTAATTTTGGCCATTACAAGTAGTGGGTTATTGATGTAGACAAATGCTCATGTACCCTTTACAGCTCATTTTATGTATGTTATTACCAAAGATGAAAAGAAGTCAGTCAGTCACTCAATAGTGTCTGACAGTGAAGTCTAGCAAGTTAACATATTTCCTTGCATAATTTGAATATTAGGACACTGCTAACGTTTAAATTTCACAGATAGGACATACATGACATATTCATAATTCCTGCAAAGTTGTACAGAATTTGATGTTGGCTGCAAAAGGGACATAGTATCTTTAAGTTTATGAAAACCCAATCAAATACTGCCTTGATATATATATATATATATATATATATATATATATATATAAACTCTTTCGTATGTGATTACAGGTTTGGGAAGCACAAACATGATGAACTGAGTATATTGGCACCACTTATTCAGTGTTGTAGGTATGTATTATGTTATCATGTATGCTGTACAATATGGAATAGAATGTTATAAAGTACATCGTGAGAACTCTCAAAATCTTTTATAAAAACCTTTCTCCTTGAGTGAACTGTAGCAAATATATTCATCTGTTACGATTAATGGTATTTCAATCATCAGAATGTGAACTGCATACATTAGATGTTGCCAGGTAGGAAAAACATTATCGCTTGCCCTTACTTGTAACACGTACCATTGGAATACAATTATTCATTAAGGGTGAATGAAATTATTTTTATTGAGGCACTTCACAAAGACGTATGCATTAAATGGTCTATTGTCGCCATCAGTAATCGATGAAGAATGCCATGTGATTCAAGTACTAAAGCAGATTTTCTTTCAATTGTATTACTTAACACATAAGGATATGAGAATGCAATTTGTTTAGCACTGTGGTTTACTGTTTAATGACATGAATGTACTTCTTTTTGTTTTTCTATGGATTAGATTACGGCAGTCTACGCATGAACGTGTAAAGCTTCTCGCATCGGATAGGTACCGATTAAGCGACGTTATGCGAGATTCGCTAGCAACCGATAGAATTGCGCCTGTAATTATTGAGGAACATCTAGAAGCGCTAGACCGACGTCTTTCTATAATTGTTGAACAGCTCTCACGATGTGTCACAAGAATCGGATCCGAAGAAGAAGTCTTCAAACCGGAACCGCGGATAGAGGACTATAAAGAAAAAGAAGCGATGCAACCGTACGGTTCGGATCTTGACGACGATGACTTCGATTTTTAAGAACGATAAAAGAGAATTCAATATGTTTTCTCTTTCATTGATTTGACTCATAAACAGTATGGCTTTTCAAGGAAGTTGAAGAGAAATCCTAAGCATTCCGTTTTATAGATGAAGACGTGTGAGGCCATCTCATTAAAGTGATTACACGTTACATCACCATTACATTTTTTCACATGGTATTTGATGAGAACTCCGTTGTTCGACTTCAGTCAGTCGTCAAATCTGATGACAATTTACAACTCTTTGTAGAAAATTATAATATTTAGTGCTTTATTTCATCACTCTAAGCATCGTCTACACTTAACCGGGTAACCGCCTAAAAAGTAGGGAAAAAATTTAACCTCTACTTGTAATTCATTTGCATGTACAATGGTTTTATTTGTCTTTTAAGGCGGTTGATCATGACGTCATGGCATGACTCCTTAACGTTATATGTGTGTGTCGGTTGATCATGACGTCATGGCATGACTCCTTAACGTTATATGTGTGTCTTTTGCCTTACCTGGAAATACCAGGTGACATTTTTTTTAATTATTATTCCAAAAATACTTTATAGTAGCTAATGCAATCCCTTGTAAACGGTTTGTGTTTATTTCTTTCCTTCTAAATGGCATATCTCTATAAAGTAAAGATGGAATGGTTATGTGATATGTATTTTTAATTTTGATTATTTATTTTGTGCAATTCTAAGTGTTCTTATTGGTATAAAGTACGTGTTATATGTTTCATATTTTAAGTTTTGGGATCTAATACTGTTTTTTCTTTCTGAAACGGTGTGGTAAAAGAAAATCGACCAGTGATGATCTTTGCTCCTTATTCAATGATCTTACACAACAATCAAAAATGTATATATGCTTTATTTACTTGTTCTTTTCTTTGATCTGTCAACATGTTTGATTGGTATTATTTTGTTGTCTAAGAATACTTGCTATTGAAAGTATAGACTGTAGTCGTTGTATGTGTAATCCAATCATTGTTAAGACCGTTGTCGAGATCATGAGAGATTGCTTAAACAGTTCATGTTGCCCAAGCAAATGGGCTGACATAAGTGAAAATGAGTAATGGGCTCGTATATTTTATGTCAGAAAACATGTTACATACCTAAATTGTACAATTAAAGGTATGTGTGTGTGTGTGTGTGTGTGGGTGTGTGTGGATAGGTCACTGGACTGTTGATCGCAACGTACATGGTTCAAATCGCTCTGCTCTCATGGGACTAACGTCATTTAACATGATATTTTACATTTCACACACTGACACACTCGACCCAGGTGAAATTACTAGGTCTCCCTAGGAAAAAAATATTTGAATGGTTCAGCGACTTATCAAGCCAGCTAAGGTAGAGCCGGGGTACAAATCAAAGCTCTTTGGAAGCGCACAGAGAAATTGGTAAATATATTTGGCATTTCCCATGTACAAAAATGGAATATTATGATCATAATTCTGTGAATCAAAGTGATTCTGAAAGTTCATATCTTGTTCATTTGATCTGTTACGTGAAATATCAAGAAAAGATATATGCTTTTACTAGGAGAACATGCGCGGGAATTAGAGTGTTCACCTATTGAAAAGATTGAAATAATTTCTAGATACTTTACCTTGATGGTAAGAAAGCAAGTTGTACGCTCACAAATAAGCTCCAGGGGACCTTAATTTATTTCCTATCCGAGGGACTGGATAAGTGAGGACGAGTTCACAATTCGAAGGTGACAGGCTACTTCAGTAGACTCTAACCGGACTTCCCCTATTTGCAAGACCATTACAGTCATGTCACCATTCTAATTATCTGATAACGAGTACTATAACTGCATTTTATTTTTCGATTATTAAGGGAAGACCCAAACATTTGTATGTTTACTAGAAGATTTCGCTTATTTTATTAGTCACGAATTTCTTGAAAAAAAAGAATGGTAATATTTATTGACAATAGAATAGTTTGATTTAATAGTGACTTGTGCATAAGCCTCGAATAATGCATTTTAGAATTTATGGTTAGGTGGGACCGCGCCTTTACCCGCCCATGGTTCTTAGAAAGTTCAATCTCGTCTCTATAAAAAATAAGCCTGTTTTCATTTTATTGACTTTCACAATCATAGAGTCGGTAATTGATTTTTATCACGTGTATCGAGTGGATACCTCTGTTTAATATGTCATGTTTGATATCTCATGTTTAATAGCTCATGTTTGATATCTCATGTTTGATATCTCATGTATATCAAGGTTTTACTTTGACCTTTTCGCAACAGACTATAGTAGATCTGTACAGTAGTAAATTCCACCAATATTTAGCTCTCTGACTAATCAAGAAGAGTAATAGTTATTCCTTTCTTAGTCTTGTAAATCTTTATTTGTTTAATCTTTGAAGACCTCGCTATTTACAGCTTGTTTTCATTCCACCATCAAGAAGATGGTAATTGAAAGAGGTATTAGGATTGTAATTGGTGTTTTCATTTGGTGTTTTGTCATACATTTGTCATAGGGGACTTGGATAGTAAGATTGAAGAGCCAACTGAACGATTCATCAAGCAATACTTACCTGACTAATGAGACATACTTAATCAGAAATCAGCTGAATGGAAACAATGCGCTACCCAAACCTTAATAAATCACATATTCCTATTTTATCTGTATTCGTCGTAGTTATTGTTTGTGCCAAGTATAAATTTGCCATATTTTTCTAGTTATATTGTGATATGTTTTAGCTTAGTTATTTTCGCTGGCTTTAGAGATGCTATTTTGTAAAGTGCATTCATATACCTAATTCATTAGATTGATCTATGACATACATGATTCAAGTGCCATGTTATTCAATTGTAAGTTGGATAAGACCATTTATTTTCTTGTATGACTGTTTCTTGTATGACTGAATGGCGTGTGTTTAATACGGTTGGTATTTTATCGATGAATCTTATATTTTGTAAAATATATATTTATTGATCATGTACTCTTGAAAATTATACTATACTCTTTCTCATTGTTTTATAATTGACCATAAATATTTGTAAATAACCAAAGTTAATAATTCCGAACGTCTGGAAAATTTGATAACTTAAATTTCTACGATAAAAAAAAATTAATAACAATCGATGATGAGGTACACCTTTTCGAGAATCCTTGATATAAATGTTGATTTAATTAATAGCTTTGCATGCTATCTCATTATTTACGTTTAATAGGAATAATTCGATGTAGTACAAGTTTCCTCATGGCAATGTTGTTAGATTAGACTTAGACATCTCGGACTGTCTGTAAGCAAACCAACCCCCTCCCCCCTCTCCCACATCTCCCACCTCTCTCTCTCTCTCTCTCTGTAGATCAATCTATCGACCTCCCCCTCGCTATCTTTTTTCTCTACTTTGTTTTTGTCCTCTCACTTTTCCATTTCTCTATTGTTTTTCTCACCCTCTACCCTCCTTTCTCCAACACTCATAATATATCTCAGCTCTCCCTTCTCCCCGGATTAATATTTCGTTTTTATATAGATATTGCTGTATAGCTTATTCTAATCACACTTGAGGTCATGAACTAGACGTTCACTTTAAAATAAAATCGAATCTTCAGTTCTTTATGAATTAATGTGAGAACCGTGTCATATTTTCTATTATAAATTATTTTCATTTGTTATTTGGTTTATAGCTCACGCTTTATTATTATTTGCATTTGTTGTTTCTTTCAAACTGTTACATCAGTGTATGTTGATCGTGTCATAACTTTAGTTTACTTGCCGATACTATGATGTAATCGTTATCGTAAATCTTTTTCTTGCTGTAAATGAACAATTGGGTGTACTATAATTGGAAGATAATCTTTTTTGGGCACATTTGTGAAAATAAATTACTATTTCTTGAAAAATTGCATGTATCCTTTATTTCATGTCACATGGGTATGGTGTGCTTTATATTAGTTCGATAGCAACCTCGACAGACACGTATGTATTGGGAATCAGTCTCTTCCTTAGGGAAATCAGAAAACGATATTAATACTCGGTGTACCTTAAAATATCTCGATAGCAGTGGGTAATATACCAGAAATGATTACATTGACATTATAATGTCGTTCCTACTACCCACGCAACCCAATAAACTGAATTATGGTCTTATTCTTTCTCATTCATTTCAGTGTGTCTTGCATTAACAAGAAACATAACAGCAAGGGTTTGAAATTATTCAGAAAAAGCCCCCGCAAGTTGGAAATATATATCATATCATTCCAAATTAGCAAAATGTTACAAGCCCAAATCCTTGCCTATGGGTTGCCAACTAGCATATACAGTCATGTACTACGTACGCTCCGCAATGGTGTGAATTGGGGGAGGGGGGGGGGGGTACATGGGGTTAGAAGGGTAAAAAGAAAGTAAAAGGAGAAGGTAGGACCCCACCCAAATCCTTCAATGGTCTTGTTCATTCGCATTTCATCCTACTAGATTTCATCGCTGCTCCCCAATGATAAACTTAATTTAGATTAATGCCAAATTTAATTTGCAATTATTTGTTTGGCTCGAAAATTAAAGGATTTAAGGTAAATAATACAAGTTCAATATTTATATCAGCCTATATAGCATGTCTTGGAAATTCAAGACATATAAACACATCTTCCTTTTGGTTGAGGCTAATATCAAAATTGTGACATTTATTTTTTCTTTTCTGAAACGTATGAAAGCTTTAAAAGGGAATATAGTTTGATATGAGTTGTCGAGCCTTTCAGGACGCAATGCTGTTGGATAGTTATGAATAACTGACGATTCAATTCAATTCTAAGTAGCATATATTTTCTTCCATTTATTTGTTTCATATCAACAAAATATACAAGTATATACTAAATTTGTACATATAAAATGACTTGAACAATTTAACAGAGCATATTAACAGTTTTAATAAAATAAAGACGGCGTACTTCCTAAAAGCTTAGGCTTGTGTCGTATAAGCCTTATGGATACAATACACTATAGATATAAGAACGAAAAAGATTGGACGAACTAAAGAATAGAAAGGGAAATAAAAAGAAAAGATATGTGACAAACTAGATAACAACACTTGTGTGACGTGTAGTCACTGGCGTACTGATTGGGGGGGGGGGGCAGTTGACCCCAAATAAAATTCAAACGTGGTTTATTTCTAATACGATACTAGTGATTTACAAATGTTGCTGAAATGGCATGATTTCTCCCTGAGCTTCCGGGGGCTCTGCCCCCTGGAACCTCCTAGGGCCCTAAGGCGGGCCCCTGGTTGCTCATCAGACCGTAATTAAATGCCTAAAACCCCTGAGCTTCGGGGCTCCGCCCTGGACGCTCATCTGATCGTAATTTAATGCCTAAAACCCTGAGCTCGGGGGCTCTGCCCCCTGGACCCCACTCCAATTAGTGACCTGTCAGTGTCACAAATAAGTTATCAAAATATGCTTATCTGACCGTATTTAAATGCCTAAAACCCCTAAGCTTCATGGGGCTCCGCCCCTGGGCCCCACGCCAATTTACGCTCCACTTGCTTCGCTCTTCCTGAGCGTAAATACTTTGCCCCCCACTTTGTTCCGCGGTGCCTGCATGTAACAAGAGTGGTGGTGATGCGGATTTTTTTTTCTGCCCCCAAAAAAAAACGCTTTTGCTCACTACGCCACTGCATGTAGTCCAAGTGTGTAATTTAACCATTGGCGTAGCGTGAGTCCAGGGATTAAGCCTGTCATCATTGACGCAGTGGTCACTGATCATATTAGGTGGATCATTGCCGCAGTGGTAACTGATCATATTAGGTGGATGAAATTATTAGATTAAGGGGTAGGATGTGGTAAAATGCTCATATGACTTTTTTCACGTTCATTCCCCTCGCCCTTTTGCTCTTTTTTCCCCATGCGATGGTGTCACGTTACTACGTACACTCTTAACACATCAGGTAAATAATTGCCCAGCACGAGTGTAATTATATATCCAACCGACTTTAAGCATTTTCTTTACCAAACTTGAGTAATATAATTATTGCCCAATTAGGGTCAAAATATAGAGTTATTACTTCAAAAGTGGAAAAGTACTGACCGGTAAAGGTAAAAAAAAAAAAAAAAGGAAAGGGTGGTTGGATAAATAATTGTCCTCTTGGCAAGGTCTACGCAGTATTTTTAATAAGATTAAACTTTTTTGTTCTGCATACGGCCCAATTATTTCATATTTGTAACCATCAATATGTGACATTTACCCTCGCACTCCCACAGTTTGATGTTTTCTGTAACTGAAATGTCATGTAAAGTGAGGAAAACAATCTCACTTATTATTTTCAAGGCTGACATTAATTTTAATTAGTATTTACCGCTGATACGAACAAGAATGAGAACAGAATATGCAACTAAATCGGGAGCTTTATAAACCTGATACTTTGACATTTTGAATGTATCGTTTCACCAAACATTCTGCTTCCTGCTTGTAAAGGCCAATAGATTCATCCAACTATCACGGTACATAGACCTATCACTATCGTATCTGACATGTTTAATCTTTGACGTCAATTTGTCTTGTCTTCTACGTACACATGCTCTTTTTTCTACCAACATTGGCACCATTCGGCTAAGAACTAACCAGACTAATAACAAATTTTAGGCAGCAAAAACAAATCGATATGACAGGTGACGGAAAAGAACGGATGAAGGGGATTGTAATACCTATGTGAGCAGACGTGATTTTCTGTTGTGAAAAGCTAATAATGAGCAGGTAGAGGCCGAAGAAATGTAGAGGAGTTATGAGGCCCCCGCCGCCTCATCCGTAACCCGTAACTAGGTCATAACATCATCAAAGCAACGGAAATCTATAGTTTCCTTCTTATGTAATGTTGTAAAAGGGTCACCAGTTGACAAGATGTCGATCTTTCTTGGTTGCCCCTAACGATATGTTAACTTTATCTATGATTATGTCAACAAGCAAGCGCGTAGCCAGGATTTTATTTTAGGGGGGAGGTAGTGAGCCCGCAAAGCGGGCGAATCACTTACAGAGCGCGCTCCCTAGGGGGATGGGTGCAGGGACGGGGGAGTTTTCTCCGCGCGAAGCGCGGAAGCTTTGTCGTTTCATTAAGTTATTAGAGTAAGAAAACGATTCGTTGTACCGTTCTCGACTCTTATTTAAGAGTCCTTGTCTGAATTCAGTTTGCCGTTTCATTAAGTTATTAGAGTAAGAAGACGATTTGTTGTACCGTTCTCGACTCTTAATCCTGAATTGTCTTAATTCAGTCCCCCCTCCCGCGCGAAGCGCGGAAGCTTTGACGTTTCATTACATTAATATGTCTGAATCTCCCATCTCCTTATCTTTCCCAATTCAATTTGGTATGCCTTCAATCTACAGTGCAGCTTTGGTAGCTTGATGATAAATTCTTGAACATTTGACCGTGCACTGGAATCTAAATCATGGTAACTTGTGTTCTGTCTAATGGAATCTAAATCATGGTAACTTGTGTTCTGTCTAATGGAATCTAAATCATGGTAACTTGTGTTCTGTCTAATGGAATCTAAATCATGGTAACTTGTGTTCTGTCTAATGGAATCTAAATCATGGTAACTTGTGTTCTGTCTAATGGAATCTAAATCATGGTAACTTGTGTTCTGTCTAATGGAATCTAAATCATGGTAACTTGTGTTCTGTCTAATGGAATCTAAATCATGGTAACTTGTGTTCTGTCTATAATGGAATCTAAATCATGGTAACTTGTGTTCTGACCGTGGAATCTAAATCATGGTAACTTGTGTTCTGTCTAATGGAATCTAAATCATGGTAACTTGTGTTCTGTCTAATGGAATCTAAATCATGGTAACTTGTGTTCTGTCTAATGGAATCTAAATCATGGTAACTTGTGTTCTGACCGTGCACTGGAATCTAAATCATGGTAACTTGTGTTCTGACCGTGCACTGGAATCTAAATCATGGTAACTTGTGTTCTGTCTAATGGAATCTAAATCATGGTAACTTGTGTTCTGTCTAATGGAATCTAAATCATGGTAACTTGTGTTCTGTCTAATGGAATCTAAATCATGGTAACTTGTGTTCTGACCGTGCACTGGAATCTAAATCATGGTAACTTGTGTTCTGACCGTGCACTGGAATCTAAATCATGGTAACTTGTGTTCTGACCGTGCACTGGAATCTAAATCATGGTAACTTGTGTTCTGACCGTGCACTGGAATCTAAATCATGGTAACTTGTGTTCTGTCTAATGGAATCTAAATCATGGTAACTTGTGTTCTGTCTAATGGAATCTAAATCATGGTAACTTGTGTTCTGTCTAATGGAATCTAAATCATGGTAACTTGTGTTCTGTCTAATGGAATCTAAATCATGGTAACTTGTGTTCTGTCTAATGGAATCTAAATCATGGTAACTTGTGTTCTGTCTAATGGAATCTAAATCATGGTAACTTGTGTTCTGTCTAATGGAATCTAAATCATGGTAACTTGTGTTCTGTCTAATGGAATCTAAATCATGGTAACTTGTGTTCTGTCTAATGGAATCTAAATCATGGTAACTTGTGTTCTGTCTAATGGAATCTAAATCATGGTAACTTGTGTTCTGTCTAATGGAATCTAAATCATGGTAACTTGTGTTCTGACCGTGGAATCTAAATCATGGTAACTTGTGTTCTGACCGTGGAATCTAAATCATGGTAACTTGTGTTCTGTCTAATGGAATCTAAATCATGGTAACTTGTGTTCTGTCTAATGGAATCTAAATCATGGTAACTTGTGTTCTGACCGTGGAATCTAAATCATGGTAACTTGTGTTCTGACCGTGGAATCTAAATCATGGTTACTTGTGTTCTGTCTCATGATACCCTTTTCGTAATTTTTCTCCTGCGGGTGACCGAGCACCAGGGTTGTTAAAAGTGCCGTCAAAATAACATTGTTCCCAATTGGGCTGATGCATCGAATGTGTGTCAGGAGAAAGTGAGAAGTCATTTAAAAAGTTGAATTCTGCTTTATGAGTCTGTGTTTCGCTGTTTAAAGGGCAAGTCCACTCCAAAAATAACTTACTTACTTACGCAGAAAAATCAGACAAAACAATCAAAAAAAGTTTGAGCAAAATCGGATAACTAATAAGAAAAATATGAAATTTTAATGACATGAAAAACTTTAAAAATCACAAGACAAATTGGCAACTCACTCATGAGTCTGTGACGTCATGTCCTCACTATCCACTAATTATTTTCTTTATATTGATAATGTAAATTTCCTATTTTCTCCCTAAGAATCTTATTTCTTCACACCAGCATCCAAGTTAGATTGATAGTAATATGTTTTTGTGAGGATGCACTAATAGTGAGTAATTTTTTTCCAGTTAAATCATGAAAATATGAATTTTGATAAACTATTTATAAAAATCAATAAATATGAATATACAATATTCAGAAAATAGTATCAATTCTTCAAAGTTCATGATTTTTTTTTGGTGAAATGTCATGCACGCAATATGATACAAATTATATAACCTGGGCAAAGGCATGGGGAAATCAAGTTTTAGGGGATAAAAGGGAATTAATGGGATTAAACTACATAAAGCAATTGATAAATAGTGAGGACATGACGTCACAAACTGATTGGAAATTTGTGTAGTGATTTCCATTATTCCATAGTTTTACATAATTTTTCAACATTCATAACTTTCTAATTAGTTATCCGTTTTTGCTCAAACTTTTTTTGATTGGTTTGTCTGATTTTTCTGCTTCTATTGAAAGTAAGTTATTTTTGGAGATGACTTGGACTTTAAAGTGATCAAATGTATCTAAGCTTTCACAGGACCGTGTTTCAACCCACAGGATATCCATACAGCTTACCATCATCTTGTCTACGGCTCTCTGCTCACTTGTCCATTGCACCATTTCAAATGCATAAGGTATTAATTTTGTCTCGAGCAACTCATAAAAACTCGGAGGTTTACTAACCTCAAATATGTAATATATGAAAGAAAAAAACTCATGTTGATAACTTACCACAGATTTTGACATTAGACTTTCATGAAGAAAAAAAATGATCCCAAGTAATGTTACTCCATTTTGAATGACTCAGTGACAAGGCTTATGTATCCCAAATAAACTTACTCCATTTTTAATGACTCAGTGACAAGGCTTATGTATCCCAAATAAACTTACTCCATTTTTAATGACTCAGTGACAAGGCTTATGTATCCCAAATAAACTTACTCCATTTTTAATGACTCAGTGACAAGGCTTATGTATCCCAAATAAACTTACTCCATTTTTAATGACTCAGTGACAAGGCTTATGTATACCAAATAAACTTACTCCATTTTTAATGACTCAGTGACAAGGCTTATGTATCCCAAATAAACTTACTCCATTTTTAATGACTCAGTGACAAGGCTTATGTATACCAAATAAACTTTCTCCATTTTTAATGACTCAGTGACAAGGCTTATGTATACCAAATAAACTTACTCCATTTTGAATGACTCAGTGAAAAGGCTTATGTATCCCAAATAAACTTACTCCATTTTGAATGACTCAGTGACAAGGCTTATGTATCCCAAATAAACTTACTCCATTTTGAATGACTCAGTAAAAGGCTTATGTATCCCAAAAAACTTACTCCATTTTTAATGACTCAGTGACAAGGCTTATGTATCCCAAATAAACTTACTCCATTTTTAATGACTCAGTGACAAGGCTTATGTATCCCAAATAAACTTACTCCATTTTTAATGACTCAGTGACAAGGCTTATGTATACCAAATAAACTTACTCCATTTTGAATGACTCAGTGAAAAGGCTTATGTATCCCAAATAAACTTACTCCATTTTTAATGACTCAGTGACAAGGCTTATGTATCCCAAATAAACTTACTCTATTTTTAATGACTCAGTGACAAGGCTTATGTATCCCAAATAAACTTACTCCATTTTTAATGACTCAGTGACAAGGCTTATGTATCCCAAATAAACTTACTCCATTTTGAATGACTCAGTGAAAAGGCTTATGTATCCCAAATAAACTTACTCCATTTTTAATGACTCAGTGACAAGGCTTATGTATCCCAAATAAACTTACTCCATTTTTAATGACTCAGTGACAAGGCTTATGTATCCCAAATAAACTTACTCCATTTTTAATGACTCAGTGACAAGGCTTATGTATACCAAATAAACTTACTCCATTTTGAATGACTGAGTGAAAAGGCTTATGTATCCCAAATAAACTTACTCCATTTTTAATGACTCAGTGACAAGGCTTATGTATCCCAAATAAACTTACTCCATTTTGAATGACTCAGTGAAAAGGCTTATGTATCCCAAATAAACTTACTCCATTTTGAATGACTCAGTGACAAGGCTTATGTATCCCAAATAAACTTACTCCATTTTGAATGACTCAGTGAAAAGGCTTATGTATCCCAAATAAACTTACTCCATTTTGAATGACTCAGTGACAAGGCTTATGTATCCCAAATAAACTTACTCCATTTTGAATGACTCAGTGACAAGGCTTATGTATACCAAATAAACTTACTCCATTTTTAATGACTCAGTGACAAGGCTTATGTATCCCAAATAAACTTACTCCATTTTGAATGACTCAGTGACAAGGCTTATGTATACCAAATAAACTTACTCCATTTTGAATGACTCAGTGACAAGGCTTATGTATACCAAATAAACTTACTCCATTTTTAATGACTCAGTGACAAGGCTTATGTATACCAAATAAACTTACTCCATTTTTAATGACTCAGTGACAAGGCTTATGTATCCCAAATAAACTTACTCCATTTTAATGACTCAGTGACAAGGCTTATGTATCCCAAATAAACTTACTCCATTTTTAATGACTCAGTGACAAGGCTTATGTATCCCAAATAAACTTACTCCATTTTTAATGACTCAGTGACAACGCTTATGTATCCCAAATAAACTTACTCCATTTTGAATGACTCAGTGACAAGGCTTATGTATCCCAAATAAACTTACTCCATTTTTAATGACTCAGTGACAAGGCTTATGTATACCAAATAAACTTACTCCATTTTTAATGACTCAGTGACAAGGCTTATGTATCCCAAATAAACTTACTCCATTTTGAATGACTCAGTGACAACGCTTATGTATCCCAAATAAACTTACTCCATTTTGAATGACTCAGTGACAAGGCTTATGTATACCAAATAAACTTACTCCATTTTTAATGACTCAGTGACAAGGCTTATGTATCCCAAATAAACTTACTCCATTTTGAATGACTCAGTGACAAGGCTTATGTATACCAAATAAACTTACTCCATTTTGAATGACTCAGTGACAAGGCTTATGTATACCAAATAAACTTACTCCATTTTTAATGACTCAGTGACAAGGCTTATGTATCCCAAATAAACTTACTCCATTTTAATGACTCAGTGACAAGGCTTATGTATCCCAAATAAACTTACTCCATTTTAATGACTCAGTGACAAGGCTTATGTATCCCAAATAAACTTACTCCATTTTTAATGACTCAGTGACAAGGCTTATGTATCCCAAATAAACTTACTCCATTTTTAATGACTCAGTGACAAGGCTTATGTATCCCAAATAAACTTACTCCATTTTAATGACTCAGTGACAAGGCTTATGTATCCCAAATAAACTTACTCCATTTTTAATGACTCAGTGACAAGGCTTATGTATCCCAAATAAACTTACTCCATTTTTAATGACTCAGTGACAACGCTTATGTATACCAAATAAACTTACTCCATTTTGAATGACTCAGTGACAAGGCTTATGTATACCAAATAAACTTACTCCATTTTGAATGACTCAGTGACAAGGCTTATGTATCCCAAATAAACTTACTCCATTTTTAATGACTCAGTGACAACGCTTATGTATACCAAATAAACCAACTTTGTGTCATCATGACAAAGAGAGTATCATAAATTCTGCTTGTAAATGAGCTTTTTCTTGAGTCTGAGGTAACATTTTCACTTTTTCCATTCAAATACACCAACTCAATGCAAATAAATCGGCAATTGTTTTCGAACTGAAAAACACTGCGTAAGGGCTTTGACCCACATTCATTTCTTTAGCCCAAACTTGGTACGACTGGAATTCGACAATACTTTTTAGCTTAGTCATCCGTGGCAGCAGAATTATGAGTAATGTCTCATTAGACAATTAGTTATTATTTAAAATGAATTATATTTCAAGGTCACACAGATTATAACTTTTAAATGGGAATTTATCAAAGTTGGGGATACTTTTTGTACGCACTGATAAAAAAATAACACAGCCAATCATATAAGAGTTTTGTTTAGTTCATAAATATCACTTTAATCTGTAAAATAAAAAATAAATGTAATAGCAATATAATGCTTACAATTACCATGATAACATCAAGAGAAATATACACACACACATATAGGTAAACAAATTATATTATACAATTTACATATTTGAAGAATAAGAAATTACATTGGTCCATCTCAGAACTTGCGTGAGGAAAATTAAATTCGCTTTGTTGAATTCACCTATATAAACTTGTCTGTATGTGCGGATAAAATCTAAAAATTCGTTAATATAAAGAACTCTACGATGTAAAGAGAGATCGAAATAAACCACCTGTATTAAATAAGAATTTAATCATATTGGCATTGTCATTAACTACTATGCATTACTGCTTTTAGCATATAAAGAGATGTGATGAAATTGACAATTTGATATTCGACTAGAATTTCCTGAAAAGCGTTCAGGTAGGCCTAAATAATAAATTAAATGGCTAAATAATTTACGTATAATTCTTGTCCTTAAAATTGTAAGTCGATGATGCAAATAAAAACCTCACTATTAAATGGAATTGATTCTTAAAATACAGCTACAAATTGCATGCTTTAAATGAAAAGATAATCATGATCAAATTTCAAGGCATCAATACATAGGCTATTAAAAAAATAAAACCTCAAATTCACAATATATAAACCCACATTACATGATCAATATGAATACATTTAGTACTATAGGTATCGAAATCTGCAAAACATCAGAAAATGGCAGTAATCAAAATTGTAAATACTAATGAAAACAAAAACCAACTCTATGTAATTTCCACAAAGCAACTGAAGAGAGTAACAAATGTCATTTTGATACAAACAAAATGTATGGTCAATGGGGATTTACCTTTCACATGAACTATTTAGGTAATCACTATTTACGTCTGGATGGTTCGTTTGTTTATTTGTTCCTTTGTTTTACCAGACTGCTAAGAATGCTCGTGAATGCTTGTATGTAAAATGTTAAGATTCAACATGAAAAACAGGGCAAACAAATACTTCAATACAAGTGATGAACTAGCCCAAACCACATGCCATCTAATGTGAATCATGAATGCATGCAAACATTTTTTTTACAGAAATGTGAATGTACGTGTAGCTGTAAAAAATAAATGTACATGTACTTTAATGTTTAATTAGAATGTACGTGAACGTTTTGATACCATGGCAACAGTCAAATTCAAAAGAAACATCGCAAACCTGTTCTCCTCTGCGTCGCCAATTTAATGTACTCAGGATCACAAACATACACCACTCTATTCCGAGGTTGTTTCTCAGTAATTATAACGCTCGACCTTTAAGTCATAATCATATCACATTAGTATCACACTCATGAATGTGTCTTGAGGATTCGGGTTTGCTCACCACCCACTTTTAATTCTATCATTTATTTCATAGGAATGATTTTGAGTTCTGCATAGTGTTGACGAGTTTTACACTTTATGCAAAGAGAGTGGGTGGGGAACAGTTAAATGATTCCAATATATTGCGCTACCAGTGTATGATGCTCCCAACAAAAGATATGATGAATAATAAGTAAAACAATACTGGATATAGGAGGAATGTGTTGATAGCAGCAGTAATTGCATTCTCAATTCTGGAGGACGCAACAGATAAAATATTTAAAAATCATTAATCACTGCTCCTACAAAATCAAATTCCTACTGTTGATCAGAGCCCTGTAGCTAGTTTAAACCATATCTCCTTGTTTAAACCCATACTAAATCCTCTCTGAAAAGCAGAAGTACGACGCACTAATTGTTATTATGAATTCAGGAAACGCTGCCATTGATTTTCTCTGACAAAAGGCCAGTGGCGTAGGGTGGCTCTTTGCATTCGGGGCACCGGATGTAGAGATTGTACTACCGCATTGGTTCAATTACATTCCTTTTTTCTATCCCTTATACAATTTTTGCCATGGGATGGGTGAGGGAACACGTGACCCTCTCCGAGGAAATGCCCATACCAACGTGAATATTATCGATTTGGTTAGAAGCGAGTGCAGCTGACAATCGTACTTAAAATGTTCAAGTTTTAACGACACTTTTATCAATAAAAGGGACATTCTTTGCTGTATGCGTCATAATTTCTTGAAGCAAAACAGCATTGAAATTTTGTCCGTTTAGACTGTTCAGGTATAATAGGGATTTACGTTCCAGGTTTTAAGGAAATGATATCCATACACCACTCTAACATGGACACGATTTTTAGTTAACAAGTTGTTTTGTTAAGACAAAAAAAATAGACGTGACAAACAATGTTACAATGTCTGACTGGCGACCACAACTATAAGAAATAAAAACAATAATTTAATACCTTCTAGTTATTTTTACATCACAATAGGAAATCGATTGCAGTCTCTTTGCCGAATTAAATGTTCATTTTCTGGCTATATTTCTTCATCACTATCAATACACATCTCACCAAATATTTACACAATACGATACACATATATAACCCCCTTTTCTTTATATACAGTTTAGTATCTTTATTCGTACAAACGCGAATCGTACTGTTCTGCAAATTATTTTCAGGATTAATCCACACGTGGGTAGGAAGCGAATACACGTCTCCCCTGCAATCCCCTCAACCTCCCCTCAACGTGCCACAAGATCTCCTGTAATACACAGAAATCGAATGCGTCGGCGCGGCGTGCAGAGCGTTGAACTAGATGATGTTCCGGACTGCCGACTAACCAAAGTTCCTACGCGCAACGCAATCCCGTGCATATGGGTACATCTGATCACCAGATAGACACGCTGGGAAATCTCCAAATCGAATGCAATGTCCTTCTCGGAGTACGGTGGTTCGGTATTCGAATCTGCAAACCGATTGTGGTGACGAGGATCTCGATGACGAAGCTCCATTTGTTGATGGTGAACGCTTGGTCCGATGAGCCTCTCTCAAAGCAGATTTCAGCAATTTCGTCAAATCCTGAAAATTGAGACAAAATATGATTGGTACAGGTAAATACAAATGAGTTGATTAAAAGAAAATACAATTATGTGTGTCCTTATGTTTCATAATTCTACATTTAGGTCCATTGCCCCTCTGATGCACTGCGACATCTGACATGTCTTGTCGCCTGGTGCAGTCAGATCAAGTTCTGTTATTCTCCTGGCACAAACAAATGATTGCCTTAAGTTATTAACACAGGAAGGATGCAGGTGCAGACGGTCAGTTTAATCTCCATCTACTGTCACTACATGACTAACATCGTTTGGATGCAATAATAATTAGTCATTGCAGTCAATGAAATGTAGATTCCAAGAAGTGTCCGACCTTAGGCACAACCGGCGCGTGTTGGAGGTAATATATTAACGACTATATATATATACCTGCACATTATAATAATGGAAGCAATCTAAACTTCTGTGTTATGTTGAATATATTCTTCCTTCGCTTAAAAGAATTTTACCAATGCTAGTTCTATTCTTCGAACCATGAATGGTTTATTCTTCTTCTTTTGTTGCCTCCAACAAAAATCTGAATCAGCAGGGGTATATTAATAGAGTAAGACACATCTACATAATATTTACTTTTACTCTTTATAGAAAACAAAAATGTATTTTTTTTTAAATCTGAGACATCCCCCTCTCCTCAGGATGTGACGAAGTCATAAAAATATAGAAAGAATCTTCTTGCTTGAGGGGGGGGGGTGGAGTATTTTACTTTAGACGAATGACATTTCTGGGCAAATCAAATACTTCTACAACTTTATAGGAACAATCTGGTCAGGATTTCTGTACCGTCTTCTTTTTCGCCTCCACTTTTCTCCATAATAATTATCAATTGAAGAAAAAGAAAAAATCTTCTAAACACATCCACACGTAATTTGAAAAGACGACAAATAAAAGGGTATGAACTCATTCTGAACTTTCACGAAAAAGCAAGGCATGCCAAGGAGAAGTAGACTGTGTATGAATAAGATAACTATTGACAGACACCGGCGGAATGTTGTCTCGGCAACATACCGATTCGTTCAAACCATACCCTGTCACACGATGAGAAGGCACCTAATCTTAGGGTTTGGTTCTCCCCAGGGCTTTTCTTCATTAAACACCACGTACAAACTGAATCACAATTTCCCGACCTAAAAATCAAATACAAGGGACTGTTCGCATTTATTTTGATCTTGAAATACGCGGAATATCGTTCATGTTTCGTTTCATACGTGCCAATTTTCGATGGTTTGAACTCTTCATGTCGGTTATCATCCGACTAGAAGTGAAGAGGCTCAGCCTCAGGGATACACAGAGCTGATGAGTATCATAAGAATGAACGGTACTGGTGGTTCATTCAAGTTCAAGCGATGTCTGTCAGTCTCCAACTATAATACCTAGCGTCACAACTAACGTCAACTTAAGCACGTGGGACTTAAATTGAGATGCCCACCGGTGGTTATTACCACAGGTTCGGTAAAGCGTCTCCTGAGAATGGTTGTGAAAGACAGAGTAATGCTGAGATTACATCGAACACGTGACATCCCAATGGTAACGTGTTCGACCAGGATCTTTAATTTCCCTGGAAATGTAAACAAACTTCTTATTTCTACAAGCAAAATGACTTTTTTGGTTGTTTTTTTGTAATTCCGTGAGACACAGATTATGAAACCGAAACCATCTCGCATCTCATTACCTAGAGTTAAACATGAAAATGATGGGAATATATCTGAAATTCTCCACACATCACATGGTAGACTTTCCATGGATATTAACCAGTACAGGACTTGCGTCGTTTTCTCTGGAACTCCGAAGACGACTTTCAAAAACAAAATTCTTCTTTACAAGAAATCATTTATATTGTAAATAGTACAGTAGACTCTTTATGTGACATGTTACTCTCTTATGATTTGCATTCCATACAAACTTTTATTTTGTTTAATCATAAATGTACGGACTTAGCTAAGGGATGTAATCCTCAAATTATCATTTCACTTTAGAGACATATCATTCCCATCTAAATCAACAAAGATTTTGAAATGTATCTTGCTCTCAAGACAGTGGTTTTTCTTTCAATGAGAAGCAATTTCACAGACACAGCACTTGAGCGATTTTGTGCAATTCAATTGATTCGTCAGGCAGAGCCCTTGAATCCTCTATATGGACACATCTATGAAAGAAATCGCATAAATATTTCTACTTTAAAAACATCAAAAACCTTTTTTTACTAAAGTGGAGGAAAATGTGTTCTTTCTTTGTCACAGATCCGACAAGGAATGTCCTCAATAGTAATGACCAGTGGGCGATTCATCTCGTCTAGAAGCGCGATAATGATGGATTCCTTGCAGTGTCATCCCCATTCCTATGTGACTGACTATAGTAAAACGCATCTTGTTCCCTCTTCAAGATTCATCTGAAGCTGTCACTATCTTTACGAAAGTTCATCGATCGGATATAAATCGTTTATTCCTCCTTTCTTACTTTAACCAGTCTAGCTTTTCTTACCCCTAACCCTAACATTAACTCATATTTGAAATGACATGCACGAAACTATCCTTCATCACATGACCAGTGATTATTTAGGATCCCTTCGTCATTTTAATTACAATTTCTTCCGCTTCCAAGCAAGATTCACCATTCACAGCCTAATAACACATGTGATTCATAACAAGGACTCCCCCACTCCGGGGTCGGAGGGACCGCATGCGCTTACCCCAAATCTTCGGCAAAGGGGTACTTTTTCGCGCGACAAAATCCGGACCGGAGATGGGGGTGCTTTCAAAAACCCGACCCGTATTGACTTTATACACCGGAGATAGGGGGTGCTTTCAAAGGGAGGGAACAAGCAAACGTGTGCCCTAAATGGGGGCGGGACCCCCTTACCAATGCTACCTCTATCCCTCAACTCGCAGGATATGTTAGGGACATCTTCATCGAAAACAGTTTCTTCATGAACATTTCTATGTTACGAAAAGTCCAATTAAATGTTAATCAAACATTTTGCAAACTTTCGTCATTTTTGTATAATTTGAATTGGGTGTCTCACCTTCAGCGAGTATGTTTAGTTTATGAAGTGTGGTAAAGAGTAGGAGCTTACAAGCAAAGTCTCACATTCCAGCTTGATATTTTGGACTTTATCTGCTGGAAGTTTGATTGTCATGTCTACTGTATTGATCATAATGCCCCCAAATCAACACAGATTTCTTGAGTGCACACTTGCGAAGCGGGCTCTCAATTAGTCTCTTCACCAGACTTACGAAGTCAAATCATATCCATCGTTATCGGAAGAGTTTTGGCACCTTGGTATGAATCTAAATATGACATACCGTCATTTCACCTTTCCTTAGACAAATTTTAAGACATGATGTACCTGAATGATGTTGACTGAGGTCTCTCATGACAATCATCAACCTAAAGAGAAGGTTGTGGTGAAAAGTAATTTGAGAGCATTCTCTTTCTTTCCATTCCAATATGGAGGAAATATATTTTTTGATAAACCGCAAATCCTGAAATATCCAAATTTGAAATAGTCTTAATATTAGCCTTGTCGTATTAAACAACAACAACAGGATCTGGTAAGCAAGAATTGATAAAGAGATTGAACGCATGCGGTAATCCAAAAGTACTAGCATAAAACGATTCTTTGTTGGAATGCCCATTGTAATTAGGTGAATGCATTGCTTGATAAGGCAAACCATTAGATACGGGACAAGGTTCTCTGCATGATCGAATTAATTACACTATGAATAAAGTGATATTGCCAAATGTCACAGGCCAGACAGACAACCTTTTAAGTGACCCCATCCGTCGCTCTAGCAATGAAAACACATTATTATATAATTTATCTCATTTCATTTACATAGATAGGACTTGGAGACACGAATAGGTCGGAGCTGTCAATCGTTATTCGTTTTTTGCATCGTGGCACAATTACCAATGAAGGATTTGATAAAACAGGGTAGATATAGATATGTAGGCCGGGAATTAGGGTTTTCAGGTCGAGTATTAACATCCTGGCAAGAGCTAGCTTTGCTATCACTTTACAGTCACAATCATGAACGCATGAGATGAGTTCAGTCAACATGACGTACTGCATCCTGAGACATGTTAGACCTTCTCAGTCGCATCTTTGATGTCGATATGAATCCCCATAGCTTTCTAGTATGGCCGATGAATTTATGAAAACAATATTAAACCACATATGAAACAAAATCCATCTACCCTTACCAGATCCAATTTTGAAACAGCAAGAGACCATGATATCGTGTACGTGTATACATCAAAGATACCATCATTTGATTACGCTGATAAGAAATTTTTCATCCCATACCCTCTAGAATCTCTCTTTTAGTGTGAGCAAACGTCAACCATTAATATTTTAAAGGACGAAATGCCCCAGAAAGCCTGCCAACTTTTCGATACCTATACGCATGTTAGAAAAGAGCATCTGATCTAGTATACAAATATTGACTGATGTGAGCTAGGAGCACAGTTAAAACTATTGCCTATATAAGGCTAAGGTCGTCTCAAAACTGCACTGTGCCCCGAGAAAAAGTCGGAGGAGGGGGCAAAGTACAGTCTCGATATCCCCGCATCCTCTTGTCAACTGTCAAAGAGGGAACAAAATATGCCTGTCGAATAATGTCTTGAACCGGAGTCGGAGGATATTCATCAGAATTGCACATGCATCACTGCGGGTATTAATACATTATATACCGCCCAACTCAAGTGATTGTCATTTTTCGTGATACTATTTAAAGGTCTATATTTTTATAATTTCGTTTCATTTTTTTCCTATGAAAGAGATACATATTACCAAAATGCAATGATGATATTATACATGATTATGATTACAATGGTATTGCAATCCGGATACATCGTTGGCTGCTTGTGCCTATCACGATCCCAACACCAAGCTCATACATACAATATCAATACAATGAATACTCACACTATTATTATCCAAGAGGTGATGCATGTTTGGAATGATGATAAACGGAGTATCGTCCTCGTCAAGAGCGATAATTTTAAATCCTCTTGGTAGCTTGATTTCACCGCCATCTTGAATCAGAGGAAGCGAAGGTAATGTAGTGTTCTCCGACACGAAATCTTGTTCCCCGTTTTCAACCTGGGGGTCGTGAATATGTGAGGAACTTCCCGAGGAGGAGGTCGGGTCTGATGATGATGGCTGATAGTGACCTCCTCGTTTGTCCAATGACATCGAGCCTCGATGTCTGGTGATACCGGCTGAGGCGAAGTTGATGGCGGGGATGATGAGGACTGTTCCGATGCTGATTAGTAACCATTGACAACTTATGGTAGTCGACATCATGTTGGACGATCTTTGATAAGATATACTGGCTGCTGAAGACAGCTTTATTAATAGGTTCTTAGTGGATCCAAAGCGATCTGCGTGCAATGACAACGAGAAATGGCGTCAAATGTGTATCTGTATTCTGGTTTACAGTGTGTGTTCATTTCTTAATTAATGAATACGCATCATCGTGATAATCAGGGCCGTAGCCAGAGTTTGATGTTTGGGGGTACATACATGTAATTGATCGACGTTTTGGGGAGGGTCTATGAGGAGGGATGTATGATCTTGGAATTTTTTTGGGCACCCCCGTGGCTACGGGCCTGATGATTATGAAAGTTATATCATCATTTTCAAAACACGTCCCAGAAAGTAAACCTCTGGTGTTGTGAAGGAGGTAGCAAATCATGACACAAAGTGTGAGCACTGTTCACCACCCGAAAATTGTCACTATTCACCTCTGTTCTCACTTTGCAATTTCCTTTATTATTTGGGGAGCAGTCTAATAACACATACAGTGGACTATATAGCTTTAGACATCGTTTTGAATAAATACATGAATATCATTACAGTCACGTGAATAAAATGATTTTAAAGAATCCATTTGTTCTACGTAATCATGGTAGTAAAATGTCTTTACCTTTTCATCTCTGATTCACAACATACCGGATCTTGAATCGAAAGAGGAAATTATCATGCGTAAATTATCTGGTTGCAAAATTTCACAGTCCATGACTAAATACATTATCATATTATTATTAGCTCCACGACTAAACAAACTGAAATCCATACTGACAAAGACCTTAACCTGAAAATCACAATAAAAACATTCCAATCACAACACTGTCTCATTTTCTCTGTTATTACATTTTCCCCTCAGCATTGAATGGAATGGTTATGCTTTATTGGTCAGACTTCCCTTTCTTTTGAAATCTTTAAAGGTACTATGTCCCATTTGCACCCAAAAAAATGAAAAGGTTAAATTCCAACGGCATTTGAAAGACAATACTAATTTAGAACTTTCCTTAAAAAAGGGGGCTTGAAAATGTCTTTAAGTGGGAAAATAACGACTATTAGTTGTCGAATCGACTTTGGAGCTATAGAGCCAGTAAGTAATAGTCTGATTTTTTAGACCATTGTACCGAATGGTCGTACGTTTTATGCTGCGCAAAGATTCAATCAGTTTAATTTTGGCCATTACAAGAAGTGGGTTATTGATGTAGACAAATGCTCATGTACCCTTTACAGCTCATTATATGTATGTTATTACCAAAGATGAAAAAGGCCAGTCAGTCACTCAATAGTGTCTGACAGTGAAGTCTAGCAAGTAAACGGGTTTCCTTGCATAATTTGAATATTAGGACACTGCTAACGTTTAAATTTTACAGATAGGACATACATGACATATTCATAATTCCTGCAAAGTTCTACAGAATTTGATGTTGGCTGCAAAAGGGACGTAGTATCTTTAAAGGGTGTGAAAAGTTGTGGAAACACGTAAGAACCTTTCATCGTCTCACCGGGGAGGGCAGACAATAATCCACCACAAGCGGTTGACATTGTTTCTATACAAAATGCGTCCTAACATTGAACTCACCCTATCAATCAGAAGAGTGTGATATGGTATTTTTAGATGTGGTTACATATTTGTGGACTGGAAAGGGCACGAGTGTCGACCCCACGAAACGCCATATTTTCGTGGGATAAAAAGCTGTGAACATGGAGCTCCTAACACCATGCTATGAACAACACTGCATGGAGTCAAGTCAATGATCCGGCTCATCTACAGGTGATCAGACGTTGTACAAGCATGTGCTTTCAAACCTTCAAATTGTCAATTCCAGCGTTTTTCAACCGGGGTGCCGCAGGACATCACCAGGGTGCCGCGAGAAAAATTAATTAAACATCTTTTTTTTTCCGTAATGAAATAAACGTCAATTTCGTGAAAACAAAATATTAGAAACCGCTATGTACTTTTTTTCATAATTTAGAAACAGTATAATTTCAGGCAGTGAAGTGCCTGAATACCCACATAATTAGTCAACGAAGTACCGGAATATCTCCTTTGACAGCGAGGTGCTCGAATGTGTTTTTTAGAAACAAAATGTGTCCGTACAAGCTTCTCCAATGAATCTGGAAGGGTGATATGAAATTTTTTATTTCTCAAAAGGGTGCCGCGACTATTAAAAGATTGTCTAGAAACTATTGATTTATCGAATATGCAGTACATTGTGAGGTTTGGGAATAATCAAAATGAAGAAACAAGCTCAATTGCTGAAAATCACATGCACCGCATATAGAATGAAGTATATGGGACTACACACATGGGGCATGCAGTGCCATATTTAAAAGGGGCATGAGAAATCTGCCCTGGGCAGCACCGTGAAGGGGGCACAAAAACGCCAAAGAGACTAAATGGAGATAAGGAAGAAAATTTCGCACCTTAATATAAATCATAGCTTAGAAACAGCGTTTATAAAAGGTCAATAAAAAGTGTATACACAAGTTAGTGTATGATTATACTAGTAGTAGGCGAGTTGTTATAACAGGAATAACTTCAGTATCTGGATCTGAAGGCAAGGAAAGCGTTTATAAAATCCTATTTTGGAACTTGGACGGGAGCCAATGAAATGATTGGTGGGAAGGACTTTAACCTGACCCCTATGTCTCTTAATCAAATACAATTGTATAACAAGAATCCTTGGAAAATTGTAAACACTCCATGCAATGATGCCAAAATAATTCGATAAAATTAATATCAAATAAGTACTTATTATTAAAGGTAAAACACTCAGAACGAAACACTTTTAAATGATTTTGAACTTGGCCACTTACTAGCAGTGGCTCTAATCACCATTATCGTTTTCTCTCAATCCAAACTTTAAAAACAAAAACTTTAAAAATTGTTTTTGTGAAATTACTGTAGCGTTGTTGAAACCAATCAGCAATTATTATTTTTTTCTTTCATTAGTGACGACATCCACGGTTAAATGACGAAAACCTCGACATTCAACTCTCAACGTTAAAGCCCCTCTGCGCTAGTTTGGTATGGAGGGATTAGACCTTCCTGCAAGGTCACTGGCAGGTGGTTATCTCATCAACTCAGCTCTCAATTAATATAAGAAAAAGGGCATCATGGGGGATCAACCGGGTACCGCTTAGGCATTGTTGGATTATAGAGGGCGCCACCCCACTTAATTTCTCCGCTTACGTCACAAGATCAATTAATTAATCCGCCACCAATCATATAGCTATGTTCCGGGTAATAAGGTAATAAGTACGCGTCTAAAATTCAAAATAATGAAGGGTACAATGTATATTATGAAGGATATCCTCTTCATTTCGGGGAAACTGTTTCATGATATTGGCGTCGATAGCCAACAGTTATCGGCGACGACCTACAGTGATCAAATTGGAGATGTCAATTCTAATTGAAATCAATCATTTTAAATGATAAACTCATTTATAGAAATAGCATGAACGGTTACCACCAATTGATATAGATAGCATGCACAGTCTATAATCTATCAATGGGCGGATTCAAATACATACAACTATTAAAGATATTCTAAACATTTTAGCCATCGAAGCAAAAACTCCATTAATTTGTTTAAGGCAACAAACTCTCCCCCTGAGCCAGAGGACAAACAACCCCCTGGAATAAAAAAATCCCCGGAAACTACCCCCTTAGGACAATTACCCCATGAGGCAATTACCCCCCACAAACACACGCACACATACAAACACACGTGCTGGTGGCCTGATGATATCTCTCTTTGTCAGTGTGTGTGCGTGTGTGTGTGTGTATTTGCGGTCAGCAAGAAGCTCTCCCTAATGCCCTCAAATGTTAGGACAAATACAATTATAAAACAGTATTGAGAGCATTCTTTTAATGAAAGTTTGTATTTTTAAATAAAAAGAGGTGTACTAGCCCATAAGATTACATGCATGGACCCGAATTCCTTCAAATACTTGCACGCTATCTACCTCATTACTACACAAGTACACATTTCCCTTCCCTATAATTTAAGCAAAACCACTGCTGCTGCTTTCCACGAAAATTGTAAGTTTGAGCGAGGTATGCATGTATAGCAAGACTCAGCGAGGTATGCATGTATAGCGAGACTCAAAAAGCACGGAAATACAAATCTCTGGAGTTACAAAACCACATGGGAATTAATGTACAAGAAAGCACCGTACATACATACCACATGTATACATGAAGAATATATATAACTTGAAAGTAATTTTAATTTCAAAATGAATTATTGTACCAGAAAACATAATATTTTCACTTTATCATGGAAACAAAAATATACATAACTTGAAGGATTTTTTTATTATTTTTGAACAAATTATTGATGAATGTCCATTCATTATTCATACAAAGAAAATGACACGATCATCTGATGCTGGAAATTACAAATAACGCATAAATCATGAGACAATACAGAATTTAAACATCATCCTAATTTCTTTGTTATGCCATTTACGCTATAACGTGTACCTATCTGGGAGAAAGGTAATGTTAACTTTCGAATAAATTTAAATTTCGTACTTTACTAGGTGACAAAACTACAGGGGAGTGGCGGAACCGACCCCATCAGATTGCATAGATAATTTTAAAAGGCTGAAATGACGTTGAGAGCGAGAGAGAGGAAAACAAAGACACAATGTAATAATCCGAATGCTCTGAAATGGGATTCCTTACATCCATCCTAATCGTGCCCAAAAACAATTTTGACACATGCGTCTGGGGAGGGTGGGGGAATTTACAGGGGATAATTGTCATAAGGGGGTAATTTTCCGGGAGTAATTGTCTTAGCGGTAAATTTTACGGGGTTGATTGTCATAAGGGGCTAATTGTCCCAGGGGGCTAATATTGTACTGGGGGCGGGGTAATTTCGGGGTAGTTGTTCAGGGGGTAAATGTTCTAGAACCGATGCAACGTTGTCTTCTCTCTATTCATGTTGAGTTTTATATCGCGTTCCCACCCATTCCCCCATCCCTCTTTCTTTCACCCCGCATGTAAAAACTTCTCGGCACACATTTTTGATGGTCTCTGAAATTCATTATCATAATACGTGCCTTCACGGTTGTTTCACCGCAAAGCATGCCGGGACAGATTACTAGTACGGCTGGAGATTTTAACCTTCGCCGCGATCAGTTGTTCCATTGCCAACAACGGGATTGTTATCCTGTCGAATCACGGTTTTACTTTTGCAAGGTCCAAGGCGTGTAAGCAACTTTATCAATCCAAATTATTATTATTATTTTAAAAACTTTTTACACTTTTAGTAATCTTCCCTCGATTATACTTTTATAATTCCCTCGATTATACTTTTAATTCTATCCCAGGCATTATACATCTTTTTTTGTTATTATTATTTGTCGCTTCTTTTTGTTGTGGTACAAAGATTCAAAATCTTCTCCGACTGAAATTATCTCCAAAATCCATGTCGGTATGACCGAATCGTATATAAGATTTTATTCTCTATCATAATGCTTTCACTGCTTTTTGCGAGGGGGTGGGGGAGTCCTCATTTCGCTTTAAGTTTAAGTTATTTCGTTGAAAATGGAAAAATAAAAGGGTTTCATCCGACATGACAGAATACGCCTTGCTTTGCAGCTGGCTGCCTGGTTTGGGCATATTTAAAGCCAGACAATAAGAAGTTTATAAGTTCGTGTCAAAAATATGGAAGTACATCGCAATACATTTAGTATACAGACAGAAATACTATTCAAGTATTCACATCCATTCGTAAAACACACAAGTAGTACAAAAATCATAGTTCCTTTCTACGCAATCTCCATTTTCTATTCATCTCTCAATAAGAATTCGATCGACCCACCTCCCCTCCCGTTGCCAGCGTATAAATCAAATCTAATGCAATAATTATGGAAAGAATCAACGCATATGCTTAAACAGATAAATGTATCCTATCAATAATAAAAACTAATGCTCATGCCATTGAAAGCAGAAAATATTTTAACTATAAGAGTCGGCCTACTTGAGTCGGCCTACTTACCAGCTACGAGACGACCACATGTACCGGTCTCTGAAACCATGCGAGAAAACCACGTGGAGTATTGTTGACCAACAAACTACGAGCCAAAATAATACACAGAGAGAATCGAAGCAAAACTCAATGATTCGTCCAAACTTCTTGCAAAGACAAGCTTTCTATCGAATTCTTTTCTATGTTCTGACAGGGTAATATGAAGATGTCCCGGTACAGTTTGGAGATGATGCACTGCAATTGTTGATGATGCTTTGTGATGACAAAATTGAGGTTTGCTCTACGAAATTGGAAGAAAATCTGACTGATGCCGGCCGGTTGGGAGACGAATTTATTAGTAATCGGGTGGGCGTGTCGAATACTGTTCATTGACCCGCTCGCTTGAACAACTAGCCAATGAGCACCGAGTGCGTAGTAATCGGTGCTGTGATCACGGTCTGGACTGCTCATTCACAATATTTGTTTTGATGATGTCTGTGAATGCAGCAAATGCAGACAGTATCAATATCGATCTACTTATATTACAGAAAGTGGGGTAGAGAGAGAGAGAGAGAGAGCCAGACAGAGGGATGTGGAAGGAGAACGAGAACGAGAGAGAGAGAGAGAGAGAGAGAGAGAGAGAGAGAGAGAGAGAGGAAGGGGATTTAAGGAGTGTAGAGAGACAGAAATAGAGAGATTCAAAGGGAGAGCGAGGGCGTTGTTGTTGTTGTTGTTTGTTGTAATGGCAATCAGTCAAGAACTGACTATAATCACCAACGCCTTTCTTTTTAATATCAATTTCCTTCTTTCTTTTTTTGAAATATATAATGTGGATAACAGTATAACAAATTATTCTGCAAGGCATGACTTCTTAAATAGGGGGTCGTTGCCGCATTAATTTTTTCAATTAGGGGTCGTCAAACCCCTCACTCCCTGTATCGTCATCCCTAAAAAAAAACAGTGACAAAGGGGAGAAGAAAAACGAGAGAGAAGAACAGACAAGAAGAGACGTGGAGTGAGGGGGGAGAACAATTTTTAAGATGGAAGGAAGGGGGGTGAGAGACTACGAATATTTGGGCGACGTATAGTATTCACAGACATTAGCATAGAAGACGTCTGAGCGAATATAAACATTGGTTCACAGACGAGACATGTCCCTCCGTGAACCTACTCAACATGTATTCTGACAAGGGCATGCCTACAGGTGGAAGGTAAGGGGGACGTGCCTTGTCAAATGGTTGTAAAGAGAGAGAGAGAGAGAGAGATGAGGATAGCGAAAGGAAAGGAGCCGAGATAAAGAAAAGTGAAAGATCACGCTAGTTCGATCCCCCTCTCTCACACCTTGCTCGTAATCATATTTGATCTACTTACTAAGACCACCCCCTCCCAATGATCTAATGCAAGTGCTCCCTCAATGGCTAGACTCACGCAGGCTACGTCAATGCACCCTCCTAGGCAATACAATGTTCAAGGTCTTTTAGAAGAGTTTTTTTTCCCCCAAGGCATCATGACGTTCAAGAAAATTGTGTTTAATATCTACTTCACTTTGTTCTTCCAACATTTGATATCATATCCGTAGATATTTTCTTAGAAATTGTGAACATCCCCAGGCTCTGTATACGTCTTGGTTGTTCCCTAGACCTACTATTGTTTTCAAGGTTTCATTCCTAATATCAAGCCTTTTGCCCTTTTCGGCTCTTCATCCCTTATCATGTCAGTCTAATTCTAATCACATCTCAACATTTTAGTTTCGTGGCAGATATCTAGTTTTTCACACGCAAACGACAGATACATCATGAATACACAATAAATTTAACCACATAAATGGTCTATAATTTTGGATAATGATCACGCCCTCTGGCCAATTTTCATCACAATGATTGTGTTTGTCGTAAGTCGTACTGAACATCCATGTTTTGCCACCCCTGTACTATTTCACATCTCTTTTCTTGATGATCTCACTGTTTACACCCCTCTTGCATAATGTTTAGGTCCAAGTGAGACGTTTAATTTGACAGCTAAAACCCAGACTAAGAACCCAGACAGAATTACCTTCAGTTATACGAGGGCTAATCCTTCGGGCGGGTTCTGCCCCCCTCCCACTCCCTACTAACACCAAATTCCCCCTTCAACATTTCCGGTCACTCATTCCGATGACCTCCTTTCCTTTCTCTCCTTTTCTTTCTCTCCTTTCCTTTCTTTACTCTAAGGAGCTTTTTACTACTACTATTACTACTACACCGGGGTCACAAAATATAAACACAGAACAGTACTGGTTGGCATAATGCCAGAACTCTTCTGTCCAGGGATAGCCACGAGGTTAGTGTGTTCCCTCTTACGAGATCCGTGGGAAATTGTCGCCAATTCTTTGAATAATAACAAAACATTCCTTGATTTAAAATGTGATATCAATGTGTATATCTTACCGTAAGCGTAGCAGAATGTTGTGAAGGATGGCCACATTACAAAGGCAATTATCTCATAGCAATGAAGTGCGATTATAGTAAAAACATATATTATGTACTTCAATTGTGATTAACCACTTATCGTTTGTATTCTCTAAAATAAAACAACACTAAAACAAGAATTATATTAAGAATTCACTGAAATGTAAACCAACAGGTGTGTATCTATAATATTTGTCGCACAATGTCTAGATTCACGACGCATACCGAACTTTTGAAACTGATGACCTGGAACGTGAGAGTAGTATGTGCGATTATTTTCTATTTCTTGTTTCCCACCCTGTCGTCAAGTTCAGAGGCGAATAAATTCACCCGAGCCAAGTTTCCCGGATCGATGAGAAGGTTTACATTATTACATGTTTATATAAATTTGATTAATGTAATTTATCTATTCTAGCGGTTGAGCCAGAAAGGGAGGGGCATATAAGGCGTGTCCCCCGGTGTTTCATTTAGGAGGACGCGTAATGGATCTCTGCGACGAATTGATTGTGGGAGAGCGTTTTGACAGGGAAAATAGTTATCATGACTTGTCACATCATATTCATGCTACAAACAATGTCTCGAATACAAAACTGTGGTAAGGCATTCAGCATCACCTTGTGGACGGGGAGGGAGGGAGGGATAAGTTCATCAGGTAATATAACAATAATAATTGGTCATCAGCAGCAACTGCCCCTCCCTTAAACATAAAAACAGGCTCAGTGAAGGCATGACCCATCGTACAATTTTACATAAACATGGCAAAATGAACTTTTTTGCCAAGAATGCACAGATTACTATTTAAAGTGTAGAGTTCAAAATGAAGACATTTCCTTTAATTACCTTGAGAGCAAAAATAATTGGCTTCGGAATACCATTATAGATCTATCTTGCATTCCTGAGTATTGTATCCATGAATACATCGATTAGTACGTTCTCTTTATTCAATCAATTCTTTCCCTCAAAGTCTTTTTTGCCGATTGATGTGGTCTGAATCTAGCCATTCTTTGACTTACCTCCCGGCGTTCAAGAAAGAAATCAAAGGAAAGGAAAACGGAAGCCACAAATGTATAGTTCCACTCTGCGGGGAGTAGATCAAACAAAAGACCAAAGATTGCGACATTCCAAAGCTTTTCAATTTCTTTTCTTTCGATCGATGGGGAGGAAACCGACCAAAAGAAAATAAAGAAAATGTCATTAGTATACTTTCGTCTCTGAAATGGATGAGGTTTATATAGCTCGTCTGCGAATGGTTGTCCTTTCATGACCTGTTGTGATAAAGACACCAATGTGTTTGACTAGGAATGTCAACATTGCAATCATCTATATATGTTCATCAAGAGGGCGCCAAATTATGTAAATACAAATATCGCTGTGGTTGGTACCAGGAAATTCGCCTTATAACTATTTGGTTGCACTTGAGTCTTTTCCTATCTGCAATGTCTCAAATTACATTTGAGACATTGGCAAAGAGATTTTCTTATTATTTTCTTTATCAGCATTATTCATTCCTTTGGCAAATCAATCATTTCGGCATAAGAAAATACGATTATCTAAATTGGTACTGTAGCAAGTAAACAGTATTTCTAAAACGAGTGCCACAATCAAACCAGTTTCCCATACATCCCAATGATATAATGCCCCTTCCCCATGATATAATGCCCCCTTCCCCAAGTGCTACATTTTGACGAGTGATAGTTGTTTAACAATCTGCTATATTTGAGACGAGTAGTATATGGTTGGTACAGGGCAATGACCCGTAATTATCCAGTTATCAAGGCTAGACATTGGAAGGTTAGCTCGGATTGAACTCAAACAAGTCAAAGTGGGTTGAGGAATCATGCGTGGAAGGAGGGGCGGGGAGGGTGTAGGCTGGGGATGAAGTAGGAGAGGGGGGTCCAGAATGGAAGTGGCAGATAGGGAGGGAAGAGGCAATATTGGAATTGAGAAATAATTAAATAAGGATATGGTGGATCAAAGGAAATCGTAAGAAATACTATTTCATTTGGGTTTCCACCGGAGGACTACTTTTTAGCCAAAATGGAGTTCGATCGTGTTCAGAAATCCAAACATTACCAATGAAGTAAAAGTAGTATGCAAGCCCTTGTAACTATTAAAGCACTGTCATATTTGCCCAGATAGATAGATAGGTCTCATTGTAGTTGAGAGCGTCCAGTATTGCAAAGACAAATTAAAGCCCAAGTCCACTCCAAAAATAACTTGCCTTTGATATAACCAGAAAATCAGACAAACCAATCAAAAAAGTTTGAGCAAAATCGGATAACTAATAAGAAAGTTATGAATTTTTGAAAAAGTATGTAAAACTTTAAAAAATGGAAATCACTACACAAATTGCCAATTTGGTTATCAGTTTGTGACGTCATGTCCTCACTACTTATCAATTGCTTTATATAGTTTAATCCCATTAATTTCCCTTTTTATCCCCCAAAATTTGATTTCCCCATGCCTTTGCCCAGGTTATATGATTTGTATTATATTGCGTGCATGACATTTCCCAAAATCTTTTATAAATTTTGAAGAATTGATACTACTTTTCTGAATATTGTATTTCATAATTATTGATTTTTATATAAATAGTTTATCAAAATTCAAATTTTCATGATTTAACTGGAAAAAAATTACTCTATTTTAGTGCATCCACATCAAAACATATTAATATCAATCTAACTTGGATGCTGGTGTGAAGAAATAAGATTCTTAGGGGGAAAATAGGAAATTTATAGTATCAATATAAAGAAAATAATTAGTGGATAGTGAGGACCATACGTCACAGACTCATGAGTATCAATCAGATATGATTATTTACGTCTGGGGACGACGTGACTCAGTTTCGAACCTGCGTCCTCGGCTGAATCAGTTTGTAACTTCCACGGTTAGCTGGATTACAGACGCACGCCACAACGCCTAGTTAACCATTGGTGCATATAATATAGTGACAGCAGTGGCAGATACAATTTTACTTGGACGGGACTAGACAGCTAATTTGTTGGATTTATAACGCAAATCACCTGTCATATTCGCACATTTCAATAGGTGACGCACAAAGCTATATAAATTGCCTTCAAGTTGATTTTTTAAAGTAGTTGCAATCGTGTAAAGCTCTTACACAGCAATAATATTTCACTCCGAAGCCTGCCCGACATGTTTCAATTTCGCAAAAGGTCAAGGGAAAAAGACGAACGAACAGAAACTAAATACCCGGCGAAACCTTTGAAGTTCTTAATTTGAAGCCCTGTACAACTTTGTTATTACAGCGGCAATATCATCTTTAATTGTAATTTAATGAGTCGTATATCGCACCGCACTAATACACAGTGCGACATTGCTTGGGGAAAAGGTTGGGAGTGTGGGGAGGGGTGGGCGATGATACTTGTGTAATATTTAAACACACATCATTGTGTGTTGTGAGTGTGGGGAGGGGTGGGCGATGATACTTGCGTAATATTTAAATACACATCATTGTGTGTTGTGAGTGTGGGGAGGGGTGGGCGATGATACTTGTGTAATATTTAAATACACATCATTGTGTGTTGTGAGTGTGGGGAGGGTGGGTGATGATAGTTGTGTAATATTTAAATACACATCATTGTGTGTTGTGAGTGTGGGGAGGGTGGGCGATGATAGTTGTGTAATATTTAAATACACATCATCGTGTGTTGTGAGTGTGGGGAGGGGTGGGTGATGATAGTTGTGTAATATTTAAATACACATCATTGTGTGTTGTGAGTGTGGGGAGGGGTGGGTGATGATAGTTGTGTAATATTTAAATACACATAATTGTGTTTATCTAGGTAAATACGATGGTAAAGATCCATTTCCAAGAAATCAAATCAATGTCAATACCCTATAGTGCTGTCTATAGGAATCGTGTTTGGATCATGTAATACGTCATTGTCCAGAACCTGGGTCGGTTGGTCGGATTTTTTCTCTACTCCCCCTCCCTTCCCCCCTTGAAAACAGCGACCGTCGCCCAAAAATTCAAAACCGGGAACGTCGCCCAAATCTCGCTGGTTTCTAGCTGGTGCAGTGCATGGTATATACACCTACACGAGGCCAGGGTCTACTTTTTTACGCTAGCAGGATTTCGAAACTAGGGCAGAAGATGAGTGAGAACTGGGGATAGTTTGATGATTTTATGAATTTATGTCCCATTTAAACAATCAAAATATTTTTTTTTTAATTCCTTAAACATTTTTTTCTTCTAAAAAACGGTAAAAAAAAACTTTATTAAAAAGCCGACCGTAGATTTTAAGATTTTTGGGTCGGTCGCAAAGGGCAATACAACATCTTCTTTAACGCCTAACGGACGAGCATGCAATGCCATTTAAATCACATTAGTTTGCTTTATGAATATCTCTGCGATCATGTTCTATATCTTAAAGCTTGCGGAAATGACTTTAGGGGCTCTTTCTTTGTGTTTAACTCTTGTTCTACAAATGAATGGAAATAGAAGAGGTTCAAAGAGACCACGCTATCCTTGCCTCTACAAGAAGGAGAGGTTTTTTGACCGCTGTCTGACTCCCAAGAAATGGGTCATGTCTCGAGAGGCTGTCAATCCAGGGCTGTCAATCCAGGGCTGTCAATCCATGCAGGAGCCTATTCGGAAAGTTTCACTTACTGTTAAAGAGACTGGTTCAATGAAAGGTTCATTCAGCACCAGTTATAAACTCCCGCATGTTTCAATTATAAAGTAAGGAAATGTCAAAGTTACTGCTACGCCCTGCGGGGAAATTGATATGCATTAACCCCTATTAAACATTTGGTAATGTACGTGTATAAATGTTTATCCAAAGGATCAAAATAAGAAATATTATAACGTTTTGAATATAGCTCTATTAAATAATGTAGAATTTAAAATTATCCAACACATCGCTCTCTTATCCTATTTCCCAAACCTGTTCACATAGATAACTCTGGGAATTGTCAGATTGGAAATTGAATTTCCACAGCCATAGGGTGTCCTTTTGATTACTTCGCTCCCTCGCAAACTTGAAAACTTGGAAAGTTGATATTAGGGCATAAGGAATCAGCCCCCTCCCCCTCGACGAAACTTGGCCTGCACTCCTTTGATGATGTACGCAGTACTTCCCTCTCCTTCTCCCCTCCTTATCTTCTTATTCTTCTTTATCTTCTTCTTCTACATTACACTTTTTACATCCCATTTTCTTACAATTTCAATAATTAGGCTTACTTTTTCTTTTTCTATTACTCCCCCCCCCCCTTCCGGCGTCTTGTTCTTTCCTGGTTGTGCCTCCTTGATAGTGATATAGCTGTACTTTCCTTTGGCCTTTGAATAACCTTTACAGCAGGTGGAGGGGGTTATTTCTCTTTCATTTCTTAATGTCAACTCTGGATGTCATGATAAGGCAAAGGCAAAGTAATGTAATTTTATGAAAAACACTAGTAGAAAACCTTACGAAATGCTTATACGCAATATAGTACATGAGCAATAAAACAGTTAGTTATGATCACTCAACAATGTTCGCTTGAAATGGTCAGTGTAATGATCACTGATGATAGGGGATTACAAAAAAACAGAGATTTCTCCATTAGAGTTTGCTTGCTATTCCCTATGGAAGACATCAACTGTATTTTGTTTCAAATACTACATTTTAATAGATAAGCTTGTTATCAACAGCCAAAACATTGACAAGGAGGTTTGGTTACCTTGCAGATAATTATGAACAATATACACCTGATTGCTGATAACTTTACGTAGTTTTTCGAGCGAGTTTACATTTCAGTTTAAACCTATAATTTGAATTGCGGGAAATTTCCATCAGTACTGCATCCAGCTGTAGAGTTGGTCCAAATCACATGAAAACCTTTTCAAAACTTATATGAATCGAACGTCCAAGAATAAGATGTATAATGGAGTATGCATTTGTTTTCCTGGTATGTTTTAAAATGAAGAAGAATAACAGTATCTGGAATCAAATTTTCTCGAAATTTCTACCACTGTGATGGCACGTATACTTGGTACAGATTCTTGGAATGGAAGAGCTCTGCCTTGTTGGTGGTCTTTAGGATTACAAAGGATCAATAGATCTCTTCGGACCAGACAATGAACAACGACGAGAGAGTTATCCACGTTTATTTTCTTGTCTGCATTCTATTATCTTACCGATCAAGTTTTCATTCTTCCACTTCATCCACAGCCTGAACATAACATCACCCCTTTTCCATTTTCTCTCCCCCCTCCATCCGTGCAGTTATCCGCATCAGTTCGTTCCGTCCTTTCCACATCAAGTGATATCACACATACATTGACAACACTAATTTTTTAAAGGCATCGTTTAACAATGTTTAATCTGAGATGCATGGCCCTACGTGTTATCATTGTCTGTGATATGGGGTAATATTGAAGCCCTAAAAAATTTGCGCTACAATATGATCTTGATGTGCCTCAAAAAAGTAAAAAATCTTTGATTGACCGGTTTTACCATACTCATTTTTCCCAATAGACTGTAGTGTTATAAAAACCGTTAGGAAAACGAATTCTGACATTTCTAATTCCAATCATAGATATCTTGATAATCAGACAGGCGATTGGCTTGTAAAAGACATGGGATTCATATATGACCTAAAGGTTTATAATTATGATTGCAGCATGAGCTAAATCCAGGATTTTTTTTTAGAATCTGAGGCAAAGTTACCCAATCCCTTTAAGTTCTGGGAGAGATGAAAAATAATTTGTGAGCTTTTTATTTGTTCTTTATAAGTGTGGAAGCATGTCATACCAATACGTCCCTTGAAAATAAAATTGCTTTTCAAATGCCCTATACTCGTAATATGACAAGAAACAATTGATGGATGTTTGAACCAAACTTCCATACCTCATGTTTTTGTGCTAATACAATGTATGCATATATATATATATATATATATATATATATTCAGCAATTAAATCCGAGTCAATTTCTTATCGTTCTGATAATTCCAAAACCTCACATTATACACCAATTCTTATATGCTATATAATCAACCGTTTATTTAACAAATGCAATCGGATGATTTCGTTAGTGCTAAAACTGACCGCGAAGCAATAAGGAAGGAGTGTTGCTCGTGAAACAAAAATCCCCTCTTGCTCCTTCTTTTCTCATGATCTTCTCCATCTCAATCTCTCCTGCTGGCTTATCATTCAATCCAAATTGTTTTTAGTTCAAAGATTAACAAGGTGTGTAGTATCGGCGAAGTATATAATCATGATAATGAGGCAAAAAAGACAGATATGTTGTATTTTATTGTATGATGCCTACATTGCATAATATAAAGTGCGAGGTTCATGAAAAACAGCATAATTTATTTACCATTAAAATGACATTTAAGAAAGCAAAAAATAAAGAATAATAATAATTAATCTATACAAAACAGTTTCAATACGTTAGGTTAGAACATAACAAAGGTCACACTATATCCTCGATGATAATAAAGACGTTGCCGGTAAGGGGATCTTGGCCTTATATTCTTTGTCTCATAATTTGGTATAGAAAAATTTATATTTTTAAACCTCAAGGATGTAATGGTAAAATAATGAGGAAAATGAAGTTCTTGTTCATATTCAACGTTGTAGATAGAACATGAATGATGTCAATTACATCATATGATTGTGAATGATGGGATACAAGATGATCAGTGAAGGATGACACCACTGACCAGTGCTTTTGATTTCATAAACGCCATTTCTTCCTCTTCCTAATCTTCTCTTCATGAGTTGATATATTACAACAAAGGTCTTGTTTCCCTATTATGCATTGGAGTCAAAACGTAGCCCACGTGACGTTTACAATGACATCACAATGTGAACATCAAATGTTTGATCTGCCTCTTCTACGAAAAGACGAGGTCAAAGCCAAGTTATTAGTGCTCAAGGGAGTGAACAGTCTAACAGGTGGATACTTTCATGGCTCGTTGAACCAATTTATGTGAGGTTTGGTGTCAAAGCATATTTAGGTCGAGCGTTTAACATTTAAAGTGACACAAAGGAAACTCATTTTCAATTTCCAGATAATGTACCATAATATGTTTTGGGACTGTAGCCCATGAGACTACGATTATCGGTCCCATGAACACGACTGTCGATATCTAGGGCTGTCGATCTACTGTGATGTTCCGATCTGGAAGTACGTGGTATGATACAAATTCAAAGTTAAATTCATTGATTAGAATCAGAACATAATGTATTCATGTATTGCAAAAAGCTTTCCGAAAGGCATCCTGACACTTTCTTGCAAAATTTCTTCATGACCACTACTCAGCTTGATCTTCTATTTCAAATGAGACGGCAAACCCATGATCCTTTCGTTTCTAGCGGCCTCGTTGGAACATTTTGAATAAGAAAATGAGGAGAGATGCCGAGAGTTTCGTGATTAAAAAAAAAATCATTACAAAATGAAATGTTTTTAGATTCTGAGATTGTCTGACCAACCTTTAGAGGGCATCATTTCGCATCATGTCTCCCAAATCACCCATGAGGGGGTGTTACAGGAATTCAAATTTTGAGGGTTTTTCGCCAAACTTTGACTTTTTCGAGCGTTGTTGGCATCTTTATTAGAGACCTTTTTAGTTTACTAACCTGTATTTGGAAATTTCATGCTAACCTGTCATCCAACTTGGTTCGACAATCCTGATTCAAAATGAAGTGGCGATACCCCCAACGACCACTTCCACTGACCAGGAACTTGTAAATATTCCCTTCACTGACTAGAGAGACGCCCTGGTTAATTTATAGTTGATATGTGCTTCACTGACTAGAGAGACGCCCTGATTTGTCGTTGATATGTTTTATATGCTTTGCTTTTCGAAATAAAAATAAATAAATAAAAGATTACAAGTGTCGGAACAGTGAAAAAAAATACCTACTCATTCAAAATTTCCTTTAGTACAGTCATGTATCGCCAAAGTTGTCAGGAAAGTTCGTTCAACACCCACCCAACCAACCACACACACGCACACATAATACATATTGAGCAAGACCCCTCCCATAGCGGAAAGAAAGCAGTATTCACTGAACTGTTAAAATTAGTCGTCGGGGAATTGATCAATTCTTATCAAACATGAAATCGTCAAAATACACTGTCAAAGACTATTTACTACTACCATCAATCAAAATGAGGGCACTAGTTCCGAGAAAAGAAGAAGAAAGGGTAACGAGAGATATTATATTTTTCACACGCCCTTTATTATAGGGAGGGGAGGCTAAAAGTAATACCATATGAGCAATGGACACAGCCGCTTATCTCTCTCTCTCTCTCTCTTTCTCTAAACACTCCTCTCTATAAAGATATGAGGATTGCTTTTCAATTTTATTAACAGATTCTATAAGTTGATTATTAGATATCTTATAATTTGAAAATATTTGTTCATGTACGTATACAGATAAATATCATTGGTATTTTTCATGTCGGTTTATTATCAGAAGTGCTTTATCTATTAAATTTTAAAAAATTAATAGAATTTAAAAGATTAAAAAAAAAAAATTAATTTGATTGTTCAATTGCGAAGCCATACAAATTGCCTTAGTGGAATTTATATCCGGACAAACAAGCAATGCATTTAAATATGAGTTAATTCACTAATGCCGATTACACACGAGGTGTCGTTTTATTGACGCAGTACTGCGCCAGTGATTGCCTTGGTCTATGACGCTCTAGGTTAAGAGACTGACGTATTGAGAGTTACATTGTATCAAACATTGCAAACACTGCGTTGAGAGACTGGCGTATAGACAAATTGCCTTCACAGAATATGAGAACATAAATAACTTTAGGTTCAATTTGGAATATAGGGCAAAAATGACAGATAAGAAAACAAGAGATCGTAAATAGTGAAAACGTTGACGTAATTATGGTTATCTTGCATGCCATCTTTATTGTTCGGAAATTGATTCCCGTCTTTGAAAATACAGAGGTGATGGAAGTAATAAAACGAAAGCAATGAGGATTACATTTCATATCTCTCTCAAGGCTCATCCCACAACAACTTGATGCACTTTCAGAACTCTGTCACTTTGTTTTCATTGTTATCATCTCAGTTTATAACCTCACTAGAGGATAAAGACAATCTTTAATTCTGTCAATTAACCAATACAAATCAATTATTTTTAATTACATCTCTAAGTCATTGTGATTATTGAATATAGTATCTGATAGAGAGCTACAGCTGCTAGCAACATTTTAAGCCAATGTCTTTGACCTGGAAAGCAAACTTATAAAGAAAGATGAGGAAATTAAGAAGCTTCAGACTACAATACCAACAACCCAATGGAAAATATCTGTCCTGGATAATGCCGTCAAAGCTCAGTAATCTATTTTACTGTGAATATAGGAGCATTTATCTTGCCATTATATATAGACTTCAAAGTCAATTTGTCATAGATTTTGTAAATTATTTGGAAGCCTCTATAATCTCTATGTAAGATAAAAGATGAGCACAATGAATGCTTACTGATAGGTGATTTTAACATCGATTTAATAAGTGCTACAGTTTCTACAGATTTTGACAGATTTATAGATTCCTAAGCATCCTTGTCTTTTGTACCACTTATTCTTAAACCAAACAGGATAACAGATCACTCTGCATCACTTACAACAAACAGAATATTGCTTTAAAAAATTAATAACTTTTGTTGATAGCTCAAATGCCTCTGATATTACCAATGAGTTACCGAATACAGCACCTCATTTTACTAGTTTTTAAAACTTAAATTTTCTTTTTTTTAAACCTGCACAAATTAATGAAATTCTTGACATTGACACCTAGTATGTATTATTGATCATGGTATTGGAAAAGAATCTTCATGCATTGTCTTATAATCATTTCTACATTCATCCCTGACCTTCATCCCTGACCTTCAAGCATGTTCCTTAATGATGCTCACTACTGAAATGGTTTTAAAAGTCCATCGCACAACTCACACAATAGATAAACTTTTATACATTTACATATTTTATTACTTTTTAAATTGTTTTTTGTTGTTGGTGTGTGTGTGTGTGTGTCACAGTGTGTGTGCGTGTGTGTGTGTGTGTGTGGGAGGGGGGATTATGAGCCTTTAAATCAGAAATAATGGGGCAGTGGCGGCAGGTATCTAACCCCTCTCCTACATGGATTCTAGAGGAAAAAACTTCGACACATTTTACATTCTGACTGCGAAAGTGGGGATTCTTTTTTTTGGTTTAATTTGTCGACAACCAAAGCTAAGGCTGATAACATAAAATGGCTGATTCAAGGGGGTCTCTCTTCCCCTCCCCCTCTCTTTCTATCTTTCTCTCGCTGATCACGAATTTAAATCAAGCTTATCGTTATTCTGGAGAGTAGGCGTAATTGGGTGAGCTGGATGTGAGCTGAAAATGATATGCAGTATCTATTCAAATATTGTTTTTCCACAAAATTTACACGATGAAACATTTATTCGCTAATTATATTGTAGGATCTCCTTATTCATTCTTCACCGCAAACATTACGTGCATAACGAGACTTGGTCATGAGATGTTCGTCTCCCCGATGAAATAAAAGCGTCATTAACTTGCATTATTGAGAGCTCGGTATTCCAAGTATGATAATGAAATTACCTTTGTCGCGATGATAGACGAATGATTCGAGAAAAAAGTTCACCGCACTCGCAAGGCTATGAGGAGGCGATTAGATAGGATTAGATATTTAGTATAGGCTTAAATTGGTAGTCAACAACAGACAAAATAAAATGAAAGTAACTAATTAGTGAAAGTTTCAGCAATATCCGATTGAAAATAGGAAAGTTATGAATACTTATGAATTTATGAAGTTGTCATCAGTGAATCATAAATTGGCCACACTGTGACGTATATTGCAAAGTCCTCTCCAAATCGCTCTGTACAGTAAATTTCATAAACTTTCATTTTCTCACTTAGTGATGACGGAATTTTTTTTTTTTCATACAGGGGTTGTATACAAACATATTTGCAATAATCAAATTTAGGATGAATGTTAGAACGGGGCAAATGGGAGGGGAGCTCGCAAAATAGGTCAAAGAGTTGTCAATTTGTGTTGATTGCACCTTAAAAACATCACAACTTGTGTATTTCTTAATTTTAATCGGTTTTTGCTCAAACTTTCACTGACGTGTTTCCCTCATTTTCTACTTCTTCTTATCAGGGTAGACTTCCCTTTTAAGGATGAACAGAATTTAAACGTTTGTTTTTTTAGAATAATGAGAAGAAGAAAATAAAGAGTGATATGTGTAGAAAATTTGGGGGATTCAAAGAATCGGCTGTAAATCTCTCGTATTAAATTCATTAAGTGTGATTTATTAAACTGAGATCTTTAGGGCTAGCAGATAATTTAATGTAAATATTTAATCCTTTCAAAAAGAAAAAAAGAAAATTCTTCCTAATTGCAGCTGTCTAACTAAGCTGTCCTTGTATTTAATAGGAGTCAAAATGCCATGTTTCCATTGTCGTATTTCTGTTCCCTTGTTGTCAAAATAAGACAATATCATCTACTGTCCCGGCGTACATTCCACCTTTGATACCAAGTTCAGTCGTTTAAAGAAAGTTATTGCAAATTAATTGTTAAGAGAATGTTGGGTCAAAATGTCTCCTACTTCTTCTTCGCAATCACGATTTAATCATAGCAACGCAATGTGAAGAGGTTTTTGAAATGGCAACAATGCCCTAATTCATCGTAGTTCGTATTACCATAGAAATTCAATGTTTTGTTTCTGAAGAAAATATTTCTTCCCCGCCAATCACAAACGAGACGGTGTTCTGTCATCGTACCAACATAAAACCCTACTATACTATACGTCACATTTACGCAAAGGCTTCCACGCATCACTCACGATGCAAAAAAACCGTGGGAAGTGTGTTTTCTTCTTATTTATTTTAGCAAACCAATTGTTACCTGAAGTATCAAGAAGAAATAGTAGTAGTAGTAGTAGTAGTAGTAGTAGTAGTAGAAGTAGTAGTAGTGGTGGTTGTAGTAGTAGTAGTAGTAGTAGTAGTAGTAGTAGTAGTAGAAGTAGTAGTAGTAGACTAGTAGTAGTGGTGGTGTAGTAGTAGTACTGGTGGCGGTGGTTGTAATAGTAGTAGTAGTAGTAGTAGTAGTAGTAGTAGTAGTGGTAGTAGTAGTAGTAGTAGTAGTAGTAGTTGTAGTAGTAGTGTTGTAGTAGTGGTTGTAGTAGTAGTAGTAGTGGTTGTAGTAGTAGTAGTAGTAGTAGTAAGTAGTAGTAGTAGTAGTAGTAGTAGTAGTAGTGGTAGTAGTAGTTGTAATAGTAGTAGTAGTATGTAGTAGTGAGTAGAGAGAGTGTAGTGGTGGTGGTTGTAGTGGTAGTGCTGTAGTAGTAGTAGTTGTAGTAGTATAGTAGGAGTAGAGTTGGGAGTAGTGTTTGTAGTTGTAGTAATAGTGTAATAATTGTGTAGTGTAGTAGTGAGTAGGTGTTGGTTGTAGTAGTGAGTAGTGCTAGTAGTAGTAGTAGTAGTGTGAGTATTAGTAGGATAGTAGTGGTGGTGGTTGTAGCAGTAGTAGCAGTTGTAGTAGTAGTGTAGTAGTGGTAGTTAGTAGTAGTAGTAGTGGATATGAGTAGTAGTAGTGGTGGTAGTAGTAGTAGTAGTAGGAGTAGTAGTAGTAGTAGTGTTGTAGTAGTAAGTAGTAGTAGTAGTAGTAGTAGTAGTAGTGGGGGTGGTTGTTGTAGTAGTAGCAATGGTGGTTGTAGTTGTAGTAGTAGTAGTGGTAGTTGTAGTAGTAGTAGTAGTAGTACTTGTAGTACTACTAGTAGTAGCAGAGGTAGTAGTAGCAGTTGTAGTAGTAGTAGTAGTAGTAGTAGTAGTAGTAGTAGTAGTAGTAGCAGTAGTAGTAGTTTTAGTAGCAGAAGTAGTAGTAGCAGTGGTAGTTGTAGCAGCAGTAGTAGTAGTAGCTGTAGTATTAGGAGTAGCAGTATAAGTAGTACAGTCAAACCTGTTTTAGTGACCACCTGTCTACAAAGACAATCTGACAATAATTGTTCTGATGACATATTGGAGATGTATTATATATGGCATTGGTCTCTTACTTGGAAGGTCCAGGGTTCGAAACCAAGTCGATGCGCTTTGGTAATACCCCCTTCACATACACGAATTTTTCTTACGAGTCCGGATCGCACAAATTCACGGATCTTTTTTATGTTGCTAACGTGTGTTGTATTGTAACAGTTGACCACCTGTTACAATACGTAATGCAATAGCAACATAAAGTTGCTACGTCAGATATACTGTAGCATCATCAGGAAGACAAAGGCAATGATGATGTATTGTACATGTATGAAAGCATGTAATTCTATTATGAGCGTGTGCTGAGCTGAGGGGAAATTACATACCATTGTCTATTGTAGAATATTAGTTTAGCCGACTGTTTAGTCTGACATGTCTGACATAGCAACTTTTATGTTGCTATTGTTTGTTGTATTGTAACAGGTGGTCAACTTAGGCAAAGTTACATACCACTTTCTCAAGTTAGCTCATTGATGACTGACATATGATGTCACAAGGGGAATGAGATCTAGAGGATTTTTAGTGTGGAGCTTAGCACGTTTGAAGAAAAAATATTTCAAAAAATATTTAAAAATCTATGAAACACATTCAGAAGTTTACATATCAAAATATTATATGCATGCAGGACTACACACCAGCGGGAATACACTTGCATTTGGATGGCAGGGGCACTTTAAAGCCCCACTGTACTCCTTGTATCTACTTGCTCCCTCTATATAGAAAACAATACCTTAGCGGTGCCCGTTGGTCCCCCATGATCCTCTTTTTCTTAAGTTAATTGAGAGCTGAGTTGATGAGATAACCACCTGTCAGTGACCACGCTAATCCCTGTAATCCCTCCTGGCCAAACTAGTGCAGAGGGGCTTTAAAGGGTGTATCTTGCTGAGCGTCGAATGCTTGCGAACGTAGCGAATTTGGGGTTTCGCCAGGGTTCGTAAAGGTTGCAAAAGGTTCGTTAAAGGGCAATCCAACCCTTATAATAAGTTGATTTGTATGAAAGCAGAAAATAACGGAAACAGAATGGCAAAAGTTTGAAATGAATCGGACCAATATTAAGGAAGTTATGAATGTTTGAAATATGAGATCACTAAGTCTATGCGAATCCTCAAATTGTTAGTTCGGTCAATGGATTGTGACGTAGGACGTGGATAACTCTCCCATTCGCCGTGTACAAAAAACTTGATCATTAATTTCTGTTTTCTCAAAAGTTCCTTCTCCCCCGGGGCACTACTCAAAATATATATTAGAGATAGCATATTATTATAGGTCCTCTAAAAAGAAAAAACCCTCCTGAGCAATGAACTTTTGAAAAATAGAATTTTAATAATTTTATACGTTGGAACACATGGGAAAGTAGTCCGGCACCATACACATTGATAATACCGCTTCAGTCAATTTGAAGTGCCCGTACGTTTAGTGATTACAACTTTTAAACAATCATAACTTTCATACATTTAGTCAGATTTTTAAAAAACTTCCCTCAGTTTGCTTCTCTGATGTTTCTGCTTTCTTTTAGAGTAGTTGTCTATTTGGGTTGGATTATTTTGCAAGAAAGTTCGCAAACAGTTTTTATTATCGCGAACAGTTTTTCTTGTCGCCAAGAATTTTGAACATGTTCAAAATTTCTTTGCGAATTTATTTTTCCGCAAACAGTTGCAAACGTTTGCAAAACAGTCGTAAGCGTTTGCAAAAGAGTCGTAAGCATTTGAAAACGGTTGTAAGACGGTGTCGCTGAATTCTTTTTGATTAGCCAATGCTAGCGACCACATTACCATAATGGTTCCTATATAAAATTGACCCATTGAGTACCAGGACTTAGCAAAAGGTCCCAAACATTCACAAATAGAGGCAAAGGATTGGCAAATAGTTACTTAATCTTCGCAAAAACTGTCGCTAACATTTCCTTACAGTCGCTGATAGTCGCCAACTGCCTAAACATTGCTAAAAGTCACTAAATGTCGCAGAGGCGAACCATGATTTTCGCCAACATTCGTCAGAAAAGTTGGCGAATCCAAATTCGCAACGTTCGTAAGCATTCGCCGCTACATACACGGATTTTTCTTACTAGTCCTTACGGATTGCACAAATGCACGGATCTTTCACGAATCCTTACGATTTGACCACTTTTACGACCGATTAAAGAGTTGTTATGAGTTATTACGAGCTATTTACGATTTATTACGGATTATTACGAGCTATTACGATGTATTTAAGGCAAAATTTCACGATTTGTTACGAGTTGTCACGGATAACTACGAGCAACTTACGGGCATTTTACGACCTGTTTACGTGTTGTTACGAATAGTTACGAGTGAGTTACGAGTGTTTACGAGTCCTTACGATTTTGCAGCTTTGATACCTTTCCCCAAATCGTAAACAATACGTAAGAATACGTAAGGTATACGTATTTATACTACACGTAAAGTACTCGTAATAACTCGTAACAATCCGTAAAGCCATCGTGACACGACCCGAATGAAATCATAAACAACACGTAAGCACTCGTAATAATCCGTAAATAATCCGTAAACTCGGATTCTTGCGAGCAGTTTACGGATGGTTACGTGTTGTTGCGAGCGGTTTACGATACTTACGGATTGTTACGAGTTATTTACGCAAAAATCAATCCGTGGACAATCGTAAGAAGATTTCTGATATGTCAACAAATTTGCCCCTCTTTTCACGGATCCTTCTTAGATTTTCCCCCAAACTGCTAACGATTTTAGAGTTTACTTCATGTTCCCAACTGTTTAAGAGATTGGAGATTGTTTAATCTTTCCGAACTGTTTAAAATTCAAATGTCTGACCACCAATCTCATTATGTACTTAAATTTCTAAAAATCGAGAGAAAGGGGCTCACTGATATTTGTTCATGGCCATTGATTATCATTCCATATGGGAATGCACTTCTAGGAGCCACTGACATCAAACAAATGTTATTGTGATTAAATATAAATTAAATGAAAAGTGGCGATATGAAAATTTTCAGGAGTCAGATAATGTTGACAGACAAACGATAAAATGAGAAAAGTTTAGTTCGTCTCGAGATCTCATTTGCCCGGCTTAGAAGTCTGAATATATAAATTGATCTTAACAAAAGATAATGCTTACCAATAGAATCGAGACAATTATAATGAACCCATATTGAGATAGTTTTAAGTGAAAGTAAAAAAAAAGAAGAGAGAAATGATCGGTGACGTAGTTTTTTTCGTTTTATCTCGTTTGTAAAATTTAATTCGGTCTAGAATTTCCGAACGAGGTTTGGAAAGCTCGAGAACAAGATGTTTTGAGAAAGTGAGAGAGGAGGGGAGAGAGAGGGGGAGGATAATGCGAGTAAGATTGAGAATAAAAGGAAAAGAAAATACAAAGAAAGGGAGGGAGAGAGAGAGCGGGTAGGGAGAGGGAGAGAGAGAGAGAGAGAGAGAGAGAGAGAGAGAGAGAGAGAGAGAGAGAGAGAGAGGGGGAGGAGAGAGAGAGAGAGAGAGAGAGAGAACACCAAGCAGACATAACAAAGCAGATGGGTGGGGTTAATGTCTGTGAGTAAACCTCGCAGAGAGTACGCTGAACCAGAACTCAGCAGTTGATTTTCTTGGAATTTATGATTCTCCTCTCTGCCATTTTCGTTGTCAAGTCATAAGATTCTTTTTTCAAGACTGATTAAATACCTTACCATTTTTCAGGCTTTCTTCGCTCTTGACCCTCTCCACCATTCGATCATTCACGATTCCATATACTCAGTGGCAACATACACTTGGGATTTCTTCCGTGGGAGGTCCGCTTTGTAGAGAAAGCGAATGAACTTGACCGTCGGGTGATTTGGCCTCAAGCCAAAATGGCCGTCTGGAGTAAAGTGGTATAATATAGAAGACGTGCGCACTGCAGCTTACCACTTCATGCTAGGAGGGGACCGGGGAGGGGGCCAGGGACTCGTCTGATTGCAAAAGATCCTAATCCATCCGAAATCAAATTAAATTGCAATCCCAACCAAAAGAAGTACAGTTTACTAAATTATTCATACCCTTACCATTTTTAAAAAGTGTCTTAAGTATGTGAAAAATTAGTTTGTCCCGATTTAAGTTTATTGAGAATGAGACATTGTATATTGTATCGTTGTATTGTATTGGTTTAATGAGATAAAAATCATCGAACATGCAGCTGATAGCTGAAATTGTTCAATTTACAAAGTAAAAAGTACGTGGCATACAATTACATTGATAACACATTAAAAGATATAGAAAACTAAAAAAATTATTGTGTATATTTAAATACGATTTACAAGTTTCATTGATAACATAAAATTGCCACTTGTTTTGAGGAAAAAAGAAATTTGACAATTAAAAATGTACAGGTTTTATTACAACGATGGCGGGGTAGGTAACCCACGAAGACTGATAGAGATTGTGATTTCTAAAATATACATCTAAAAACATACATCTAAAAGTATTAAACTAAGGCCTTAATTCAACCGGTCCACCATTTATTCTTGAACACAAAAACATCAAATTTACTATGGGATTGAATAATTCAATTGTAAACAGTTTACGGTCTTGTAGAGTCAACAAAACAATTTAAACAAAAATAATCACGAGAAACACGAAAGAAGAGTCATCTTGACCATAACTGTCAAAATCATGCAGTCCTGAGACTACATACATGCAGTTGACATTCAGAGGTCAATCCTCCTCATTGTTTTTCTTTGTTTTCATTGTTAAACAAGAATATCTTACAGAAGCAAATGTTTATTAACATTTGAATGGATACTAATTGCTCTTTCTGTTTGCAATTTCATAATCAGACCTTCTGTTCTAACGGTTAAATAAATGTGCCCATTTAAGCGTGAAAGATACAAAAGTTGATCCTTTGATTTGATTTATATTATATTTATTTAATTAACGGTTTATATGAACATTTTGAACAATAAAGAGTGTCCGTTTTTTCATTTTTTTTTTGCTGAGTATATAAGGGACTTTTAGATTTTACACGACGAGAACGTGGACTGCCACGGTGACATCCTTTTAAGGTAATGTGACGTCCTTTTAAGGCACTGCCGGGCACGGGCCAGTGCCTTGAAAGAATGGCACACGTGGCAGTCCACTACGTCGACGTGCAAATCTAAAAGTCCCTATTGTATCGCGTGACCGCCCCTCTGTTCAGCATTGGCCTTATTACATATCTATGGGATAGGGATATAATAGTGCTGGAAAGGGAGAATTGGCTGTCTGAACGGGAGTGACTTTGAACGGATCGGAAAGAGGTTATTGTACTTTGTTTAATGGTTGACCTCATTACGTTCAAATGCACGGTGTGGGTAGGCTACCACTATATATCATCTCTTAGGAGCATTGTAGAAAGAATACAAATGCCCCCAATATAATTCACGATAATATGAAAGCATTCATCATTGAAATATACAACGTAGACAAATTCTTTACTTAAATACAGTAATGGTTTTAGGGATTGAAGTGTAACGCAAGCCGCAAGGTGGTCAATACATCTTACATAGAGTGAACGCTCCTCTGGCTCCCCCTCCCTAGGTTTATCTTCTTACCCCCCCCCAACCCCCATTCTTTGACTGCATCTCACACTTCTCTCTTTCTCTCCCACCCTTCTTTCTCACCCCCTCTTCCTCCTTCTCTTATACCCCTCTCTCCATTCCTCCCCATCTCTGTTGTCTTTTCCTTCGTTGAGAGAGGAGTGTTCCGTGCAACACTTAAGACAATTAACGCTTTCATGTGGAGCTCGAACATTAACCGATTTCACTTATAAGGTAACCTATTAAAATGAAATTAGCTTGAGTTTCGGTGGAGGCGGAAACTGATATCAAACTAGTTCCGAGAAAGATATGTTATAAAAGAACACGAAAAGTTCAGATTTGATTATTTACTACTCCTATCTTGAAAAGATCATTATTTGACTCCAAACAATCAACCCAGGTTATGGGAATGACATGGATTGAGGACAGGTGATATGCTCAAATCGATACTTTTGTGTCTGACAAACCCTAATATATCACCCTATCCCCGCCAAGACATTCCTTCGACATATCCCTTTCTCCTTTATCTACTCTTACTCTTTCTCCAATATAGTAGGCCTAATCGTAATCCTTTTTCCAAGATATGGACATAAAAAAGAAAGAAAAATTGAATGTATTGTTTAAATTTTTTACAGATAAACGATCTCTTCGTTGCTGCATATTGTTGTTTAATTCTTTTTCTGCTCAAAACAGAAGTTACAAATTATCAACAAATTGTCCACATAATAACATTTTTCCACAAATAAAAATAAATACATTATAACTATTACAATACAAAAAAAGGAAACACTATATTAATACAATCGTGTGAAAAACCCATTATAATCGCTTGCTTTTAGAAATGAAATTACAGTAATGTGGAGAATACCTTTGTTTTAAAGGTACCATGTCCCATTTGCAGGCCATAAGGTTAATTTCCAACGGCATTTGAAAGTTAATACTAATTTAGAACTTCCCTCAAAACAAAAGGGTGGGAAAATAACGAGCATTAGTTGTCGAATCGACTTTAGTGATTGTAATCATTTCAGTTATAGTCTGATTTTCAGACCCATGTACCGAAAGGTCGTATGTTTTGTGCTGCGCAAAGATTCAATCAGTTTGATTTAGCCATTACAAGAAGTGGGTTATGAATGTAGACAAATGCTCATGTACCATTTCAGCTCATTTTATGTATGTTATTACCGAAGAAAAAAAAAATCAGTCAGTCACTCAATATAGTGTCTGACAGTGAAGTCTAGAAAGTAAACGGGTTTCCTTGCATAATTTGAATATAGGACACTGCTGACGTTTAAATTTCACAGATAGGATATACGTGACATATTCATAATTCCTGCAAAGTTCTACACAATTTGATGTTGGCTGCAAATGGGACATAGTACCCAGGCGCGGATCCAGGATTTCTTGGGGGCCCAAATTTGAAATTGTGCGAGCCAAATTTTGGTACGTAATTGTGACCACTAAAGCAGTGGCGTAATGAGCAAAATCGTTTGGGGGGGGGGCAGAAGAAAAAAAAATCCGCATCACCATCACTCTTACATGGAGGCCCTGCTGAACGTTTTTCAAAGTGGGTGGGGGGAGGCTAAAGTATGTACGATCAGGTAGAGCGTAGCGTAAATTGGCGTGGGGTCTAGGGGCAAAGCCCCGGCGGGGTCAAGGGGCGGAGCCCCTGAAGCTCAAGGGCATTTAAATACGGTTAGATGAGCATATTTTTATACCTTATTTATGACACTGGTAGGGCACTAATTGGCGTGGGGTCCAGGGGGCGTAGTCCCCAGAAGCTCAGGAGTTTTAGGCATAAATTTTAATACCGTAAGCTGAGCATCCAGGGGTCCGCCTTAGGGCCCTAGGTGGGGTCCAGAGGGCAGAGCCCCCGGAAGCTCAGGGGTTTTAGGCATTTAATTACGGTCAGATGAGCTTATTTTGATACATTATTTGTGACACTGGCAGGTCACTAATTGGCGTGGGGTCCAGGGCGGAGCCCCCGGAAGCTCAGGGGTTTTAAGCATTAAATTACGGTCAGATGAGCATCCAGGGGCCCGCCTTAGAGCCCTAGGTGGGGTCCAGAGGGCAGAGCCCCGGGAAGCTCAGGGGTTTTAGGCATTTAATTACGGTCAGATAAGCTTATTTTTATACCTTATTTGTGACACTGGCAGGTCACTAATTGGCGTGGGGTCCAGGGGGCGGAGCCCCCGGAAGCTCAGGGGTTTTAAGCATTACATTACGGTCAGATGAGCATCCAGGGGCCCACCTTAGGGCCCTAGGTGGAGTCCAGGGGGCAGAGCCCCGGAAGCTCATGGGTTTTAGGCATTTAATTACGGTCAGATGGGCTTATTTTAATACCTTATTCGTGACACTGGCAGGTCACTAATTGGCGTGGGCTCCCCTTTCACTTCCCTTCCTTCTCTCTCTTTAAGTTTGCTGGGGGAGGGGGGCAAGGGCCTTTCTGTCCCCCCGATCCGGACGTTGTTGGCCGAATTAATCGCAACTGATTTCCCCTTCTTTTCATCCTTTTCTTTTCTTCTTCCTCTTTTTTGTTCCCTTTTAGCTCTCATCTTCTCTTTCCCTTCCCCCTTTTTTTGGCGGGGAGAGGCAAGGGCCTTTTGCCCCCCCCCGATCCACAATTTCTTGGCGGGAAAATCGCAACTGATATCCCCCTTCTTTTCTTTTCTTCTTCCTCTTTATTTCCTTCCCTTTATCTCCTCTTTTGCTTTTTTCCCTTTCCTTCCTTCTCTCTTTTTTGGCGGGAGAGGCAAGGGCCTTTGGCCCCCGATCCACAATCCACGATCGCAACTGATATCCCCCTCCTTTTCTTTTCTGCTTCCTCTTCTTTCTTTCCCTTTCTTTCCTCTTTCCCTTTCCTTTCTTTTCCTTCTCTCTTTTTTTTTTTTTTTTGCCGGGGCAGGGGCCCTGGATCCTCGCCTTTTTGGGAAAAAAAAGAAGATGGACCCCTCCCCTGGCGCTCAAGGGGTGGTGATGAAATTTTGAAGGCAAAAAAAATTGTGCTTAACACCCCCACTGAGCGAAAAATCGACCGGCACGATTTTCAAATTTTCAATTTTCGGAGGCAAAAAAAATTTGCTCACTATCCCCCAAAAAAAAAATAAAATGAAAAAAGCAAAAAGAAGAGAAAAGAAAAGAAAGAAAGTTAAATCCCTAGAAAATAAGGAATGAGGGTGGGTGGGGCTGGGAGCTGCAGCAACCCCCAGTGGCGGATCCAAGGGGTCAGGGCCCCCTCCCTAGAAAAAACATCTAAAAACACCCTTTTTGGGAAAAAAGATGGGCCCCCTCCTGGCGCTCAAGGGGTGATGAAATTTTGAAGGCAAAAAAAAAAATTGTGCTCAACACCCCCCCCCACTGAGCGAAAAATCGGCCGGCACGATTTTCAAAAATTTTCAATTTTCGGAGGCAAAATAAAAAAAATTTGCTCACTATCCCCCCTCCCCTTCCCCACTGAGCGGAAAATCGGCCCGCACGGTTTTCAAATTTTCGCACGAAGTGGGCCCCTTTTTCGGCCCCCTCCCTTGCCGCCGGCTGGATCCGCCCCTCCCCCCGCCGAAATAAAATTTAAAATTACCATTCGGGCTACCTTCGTCTCATATTCATATTGTTGAGGTGTCAATTCATGTTGCTCGCTTGATTTAATGGCTGTGAAAAACCCCAACATGTATAAGTGTTTCTTCACGCATGAGACATCGGCCCCTGGCAAAACTGTGTCTATGATCAGTCACGATAAAACCTTGCATTATAACAAATGTAGATGTAGATGCATTATGTGTTTATGTCGTGTTGAATATTATCATTATGATGTATCGTTAAATACCATGATTCCGGCGGAGAGGATCAAAATAGCCCAAAGAAGAGACAACTTTCACACTTAGAATGACGTACGCTCGTTAACTATATGAAGTTGTATTATTTAAGTTCGAGTGTGGCACTAGTTTACTACATACCGTGAATTTTGCGAAGTGTCATGGAATGGATTAAATTTGAAGGAAGGAAGGAGAAGTTAGAGAAAATAACAGGAAAGGGGCTCGGCCAAGGAATACGTCAATAATGCATTTGTGACATGACAAAATGAAGTTCATACAAAGCTTCGGATAAACATCTTGATGTCGTTCAAGACAGCGTGCTATGACAGTACGCTTCGGTTACATGATAGAGCAAATCCTTTGCTCTTTCTATCAGTAAGATTATGTTATGACCATTTGTTTTTCTTATGCTACGAGGACTTTGTGTTGAAACACTTTTCAATAATTTTACAATCTAGGACACACTTCTTTATTGTTGTCCCCAAATTAAAGGTCAATAGGACACTTTCATTTTTCGTGCTCTGTTGGAAAGTAGAAAATATTTGTCATTTTGTTGAAAGATTTTGTCTGACCATCACCATACCATCCACTTATTTTTTGTATACGCCCCTGCTCAGGATGTACTCACAATACTTCATCTAACATCAACATTATAACACCATCACCACCACCACCAACAACTTCTGCACTCTATTCCTTCTGTAAATTTTTTAGTATTTCTATTTTTCCCCCTTTTTTCTTGTTTTGTTTCAGGCGTGGTTTTGTTATTGTAATAATTCAGTATTTTTAAAAATGTTTATTGTTTGTTTAAATAATTGATATTAAATATTGTATGATTCAAATAGTGTTGATATGTCACATTTTGCTATGCACAATTTTTAATTATTGCAATATTATACTTGTGCTTTTATACTGTTATTGTATTATGCAAGGCTTTCTTGAAAAGCAGATCCATTGGCTTTCAGTGGAACTGAATGAAACTACCCTGTTGAAATAAATCCTGAATAAATTAATATATTTAACGGTTTCTGATCTCTCAGATTCTCTCGCACTTTAACCCCTTCTTCATTCTATGATGATGAGATGATGATGATGTTGATGATGATGATGAGTTGATGGTGGTGATGATGATGGTGATGATGGTGGTGGTGATGATGACGATGATGGTGGTGGTTAAATAAGTACCTGTCTATTTGTTTACTCCAGCTGACGACTTGGTTGACAAGCTGGGTATCTCAATGTACACGGTCTGCAAAGTAATATAGTACATATGATCATGGGTAAGTCCAATATCCTCTATCTCCCCCCAAGTCTTTGGCACAAAGTCGAAGATCCTTTGTAGATGAAGACTGAAAATTAAAAACACAAACGCAACACCAACAGTCCAGCTGAAGTAACAAGCTAGGTCAACAATGAAAACAGTCGAACTGAAGTAACAAGTCTAACACCGAAAACCAGGAACGCAAAAGTGAAAGATGTTCAAAAGGCAAACGTCACATATCATAATCAGCGTGCCAGGCGGGCCTGCCGGAACGTCGAGTAGATCGTCTGGGGGAGGCAGAAGAGGTGGCCACAGGTAGCGGGGTAGCAGGGCCAGGGCCATCAAGCTGGGGAGGCAATATTGCGGGCTCACTTGCCGGAGACGGATCATCCGGAGAGAGGGGTGATGCACCAACAGGGGATGGACGGCGACGACGTGGAGTGCCATGGATCATGCTGGATGACACAACGGGAGCGGCAGGAGGAACCTCATGTGCAGCAGGCGATGAGGGATGCTGCGGGCCAGCGACGGGGCCAGTGGAGGGCGTCGAAGGATGGAGTGGTGTCGCAATCAGCGGAGGAAGTCCAGGTACCTCGTTGTGACCGAGGGAACGAGTAGCAGACCCAAAATGTGAGCACGGAACGGGCGGATAAAGTGAGTTGCGGCACAAAGCAACGTCAGCATCGAGTGTCAACCTTGGGGCTGGGAGCTGTACAGGAATGTACTTCCTCAGGAACTTCCTATTACGAAGGGTGACACGCCCGGAGCCATCAACCCGCACAACGTATTGGTCAAATTGCCGGACTTCTACCACAACACCGGTCTTATCCCATTTCAAGGGATGCAGCCCGGTCTGGTTCTGGATACGTACATGATCGCCTACGACAAGTGGCAGAAGCCGTTTGGTGTGTTCAGACCAGCGTTCTGCACCTCTCATGTGGCGGTTCCTGAGGGCCTCCTCCCGAGCTGCGAGGGTCTCACGCCAAGTGTCATGAGGCTTGTATCTGCCAGGAGCTATGGGAATGAAGTCTCGAATCGGGCGACCAAAGATGCACCTCGCCGGGGAGAGCTTGGTATCCCTGTCTGGGGTGTTCCTGTACTGAAGCATGGCGCGTTGGAAGGAGTCAGTGTCGAGGGCACCTGTGGGGCTGGTATTGTCCATGATGAGGCGCTTCACTGTCTTCACACCAACTTCAGCACGACAGTTGCTGTGGGGATAAGCAACAGAGGAAATGCGATGGTGTACACCCCAGTTCTTCAGAAAGTGGCGCGTAGCGAGAGCTGTGAATTCAGGGCCACCATCGGAAGCCAGTTCGTCAGGGATACCAAAGGTGACAAAGATGCGTCGGAGACAAGTGATGAGGCCATCGGCACCATGGGAAGACCTCTCAACAATCGGCCAGTTAGAATAACGGTCGACCACTACCAAGTAGTTGCAACCTTTGTAGTGGAAAAATCAGCACACATGCACTGGAATGGGTAATCTGGAGATGTCAAGGGGCTGGGTGGTGCCCTCGGGTTGGAGGGCAATCCGATTGCAGTGGTTGCACCGGGCACGAAGGGCTGCGATGGCAGGAGTGATGCCAGGCCAAAAAATAGATGCTTCAGCCCTTGCTGTCATGGAGGTGACCCCTTGGTGGGCTGCATGAAGATGGTTTAACACCTCCTCCCTGAGAGATGGGGTATGACAACACGGTCCTTGTAAAGCACCACACCATCAGCCGTGTGCAGGCCATCCCGAAACTGGAAGTAGTCGCGGAGAGGTTCCGGGAGTTCATGCCGGGAGTCAGGCATGCCAGATTCGACGTTGTCAACAAGGCCCTGCATGGTGCTGTCACTGGCCGTAGCAGTACGGACTCTGTCCCACGTAACAGACTGTAGGCTGAGGGAGTCCAAGGAAGACACAGCAGAAGATAAGACGCCGTCCTCAAGGGCATCCACACGTGAGGCTGGGGTGCGCAAGCCGGCCATGAGAGCTGGGGAGTGTGTCAAGAGGACAGGGTTGGAGTCAACGGCTGCCACGTCATCAGGGAGGACCAGTTGCACAGGATCTCCAGTAGGGTGGCGGGAGAGGCAGTCTGTGGCACGATGCTTGACGCCCGGCACATGGACCATCCGGAACCTGTATCTGAGGGTCTTTTCCTTCAAGTTCCTCAAGCGTGGGTTAGGAATGTCTTCCAGGTTGCGGTCACCAAAGATCTTCAAGAGGGGCTTGTGATCGACAGCAATGATGAGGTCATCACAGCCCAGAACAAAGTATCTGGCTTTATCCAGAGCGTCAACAACTGCAAGGGCCTCGCCTTCCACTGGAGCGTAGCGTGATTCAGCAGGATGTGTGAATCTGCTTCCAACAAGCGTAATCCTCCATCCTGAGTGGCAGCAGAAGGGTTCGATCTTGACACAGGTACAGTGCTTCTGTAGGAGCCAAAAACCGATGCCGCTTTTGGACCAATCCGTCGCCAGGCATGTGGGCTTTTGTGGGTCGAAGATTTTGACGCCTTCTGCAATCTCACTGGCAATGACAGTTTTGGATTCCTGGAAGGCACTCTCGAGAGTCTCGTCCCATATGTAGGATGTGCCTGGCTTCAAGAGCTGTCGAAAGGGCAGCATTTGTCCTGCCACGCTGAACGCGTAGGATACCTGGTTAACAAGTCCGAACCACGAGCGAATGTCTGTGATGTCCTTGGGGTTGGAAAGTCCAGGATTGCCTGCAAGTATTTCCTACAAGGGCGAACATTGTCAGGGGTGATTTCGAACCCAGCGAACTCGACGGTGTCCGCTCCAAACACAAACTTGTCAGGATTGAGGGTGATCCCATGCCGGCCACATGTGTCAAGCCACTGGACGGCCTGAAAGAAGCTGTCTGCCAATGTGTCTGCCCACAGCAGGACGTCATCCACGCACTTGGTCTTATTGGGGATGTCTGACACAATCTCGTCATACCGCCTTGTGTAGCCGTCACCTGAGGCAATGTATCCTTGAGGGGCAGTTTTGTAACGGTATCTACCCCAGGGTGTAATGAAGGTCGTCAAATGTCGGTCCTCCTTGCAGAGGGGTACGCTGTGGTAGCCATTCCATGCATCAAAGACAGTCTTCTTCTTGCCATGCGGGACTGATCTGGCTTGGTGGAAGGGCGATGGCGTGTGATGCGTCTCCCTTGTGGCATGAGCATTGAGGGCCTGGAAGTCAACGGTTCGCCGTGGTTTGCCATTTTCTTTGCACAGATAACCATCCTATGGCACCAGGTAACAGGTTCACCGACAGGGACTGGTTCGATGACACCCAACTGGACATCGTGGTCCAATCCAGCCTTCACAGCTTCACGCCAGTGGATAGGGACTGGTACTGGAGTGTGATGTGCGACCGGCTCAGCGTCGGGATCCACCATCAGTTTCATTGGTGGGCTGTCCATGAGAGGCAGGGTTTGATGCTCACATGTGTTGAATGTACCCGCCTTATAGTAGTCAAGCAGATATTGCTGCAGCTTCTGGCGATTAGCTTCTGTGGCCGGGAAGGGTAGCTTTGTCGGGGCGGTGGAGGCCGTTGGCGACGGGGCAACAACACGTGACAGTTGGGTCCTCCTGTAGAGCTGCCATTGTGTCCAGATTGCGTGATGCCTGTGTAGCACCAATCGTGGGAAAGCTGTCGGAGATGAGTCCGAGATCAATGCAGGCTTCTTTACTGAGGAAGATCTTGTCAGAGCCGTCAGTGATATATGTCATTTGCCTTGTGTCAAAGACCCGGCCCTGACTATCTCTGCCCGAAAACGTAGGATAGCTGCTCCAAGGATCTTGATGCCTCCTGTGGTAGCAGTGTGCATCCTCATGGTGACTGGGATGAGGTCGAAAAGACGTAACCCAAGGCGACGAGTGACCTTTATTCCAGCAAGGCAGCTCTGGCATCCTGTATCAGCCATGGCGGACACTGGACAAGGCGTTGTAGGGGTGGAGACCTTAAAACCCAAGGCTTCGTAGTCATCAGGCATAATTGTGACGGTCACACTAACGAATGGTTGAGGCGCCGATCTCCTTCTGAGCCATGTATCAGAGAGATTGTCATATATATGGTGGTCAAGGGGAATGGTCAGTCCACCTCGTGGCCGCTGCAAAGTGTGAATGGCACACAGGACATCAAAGACAGCACCCTCGTGGTCAACGGGAGCTGCAGGTTTGACATGTCGTGGTCTGTCCTTGCTGCGGCATACGCTTTCCAAATGGTGTTGTTTACCACAATGCCCACACCTTTGGTCATATGCTGTGCATTGTACCTGACGGACGCGGGCCGGGCATTCCTCCCATGTCCTCTTTTGCCACAGTAAGAACATGATTCTTGCCTCTCCTTGAAGCTCCCTTGCTTGGTTTTCCTGTATGTGCTGCTAGCAGCATCTGTCGAGTGTGAATCCAGGAGCGAGGATGCTGACCGTTTGCCAGCCTCTTTGGCTTCAATGAACTGGAAGACCTCTTCTAGTGTCATGTCCTGGTTCTTATCACCAAGGAGGTCAAGTTGGATTTCAGGGTCGGCGATACCACGGGTGAGTACATCCCGCATCATGGCTTCAGTGTAGTTGACATCAGCATCACAGCTAGGGCACTTGATGAGGAATTTACATATGCCTGCTTGACCACGCAGGCGGGCCCCAAAGCTACGTACTGTTTCCTCACGGTCCTGACGCATATTGTGCAGTGTGACTCTGGCAACCATAGTGTTCTCCTCACGAACAGCAAGCTTCTTGATAGCTGCCAGGACCTCTTTCTCCGATTGGCCAGTGAGGCTTCCACCTGCAGATCTGGTAAGGTCCTTGCGCAGAGGTTCATCGCAACATTCTAGGAGTTGCACCACCCTGTCCTTGCCGGTTATCCTGGTCGCCTGAACGTAGTCTGACCATCGTGACTCAAAGTAAGCCCATTCCTCACTAGACCCAGCGGCAGCTATAGTGGGCCTTTTGACCTTCTCGACCTTCGTACGCTACCGCTTGGGACACGAGTTGTTGAACAACTTCATCTTCGAAATAATCATTGACATAGTGACTCCAAAATGCCGGGATACGAGGCAGCATTGATAATGAGGGTCATGAGGAGGACCGTGTACATAAATAAGTACCTGTCTATTTGTTTACTCCAGCTGACGACTTGGTTGACAAGCTGGGTATCTCAATGTACACGGTCTGCAAAGTAATATAGTACATATGATCATGGGTAAGTCCAATATCCTCTAGTGGTGATGATGATGATGGTGATGATGATGATGGTGGTGATGATGATGATGGTGGTGATGATGATGGTGGTGGTGGTGATGATGATGATAAGATGATGGTGATGATGGTGGTGATGATGATGGTGATGATGGTGGTGGTGATGATGGCGATGATGGTGGTGGTGATGATGATGATGGTGATGATGATGATGGTGGTGATGATGATGATGGTGGTGATGATGATGATGGTGGTGATGATGATGGTGGTGGTGGTGATGATGGTGATGATGATAAGATGATGGTGATGATGATGATGGTGGTGGTGATGATGATGATGATGGTGATGATGATGATGATGGTGATGATGATGTGGTGATGAGATGATGGTGGTGATGATAATGGTGGTGGTGATGATGATGATGGTGGTGGTGGTGATGATGATGATGATGGTGGTGACGATGATGATGGTGGTGATGATGAAGGTGATGATGATGAAGGTGATGATGATGATGATGAAGGTGATGGTTATGATGATGGTGGTGATGGTTATGATGATGGTGGTGATGATGATGAGGGTGATGATGATGATGTAGTTAGAAAATGCTTGTATTTTGTAATAACCGTTGGTTGTATTCCATTCTAAGTTAATTTGTGGGGTTAACTAAAAAAAATTATGATTGTCAAGTCAGTCATAAGACTGCAATTAGTGAATTTTCAATAAAACCTTTCAATCAATCAATACCACCTCAACAGTCACCACCATCCCCACCAAAACTACCATAACCATAATTTTTGTTTTTTAAATACCATAACCAACTACCGTTACATGTATCAACATTGCCAGCACCATCACCACCACCACCACCATCACCACTACCACTACAAATTCCAGCCTTCACCTCATCACTACTTCTGCTTCTAATTATGATCTACTCTTTGATTCCAACAATAAAAGAAGGACTCGATCAACAAAATTTATTGATAAATGTCGCCTTTATTTTTCAACGTAAATAGATCCTCCATTTTTTGTACTAGATTTTGCATTACGTGCAATAACCATTTCCTCTTGATCTAATGTCAAGGAAGAACAGGGTCAATTACCTTATAATTTTTTTTTCAACCTATTTGCAGGGGATAAACAGGTAACATGAACTACACATGCAATTTAAACTTGAAAGACAAAGACCTCAGTTAGTCCATGTAGTTAACAGCATAATCCTTGTATAGAGTATAGATGGGTAGTAGGATAGGCATAGACGTGAGGTGGATTAAAAAAGATTGATTGCACTAAAAAGTAAATTATAAAAAAAAAACCAACAAACACCATGAAGAAAATCTGTCACTATAAAAATACAATTAATAATAATAACAATAATAATTGATTCTTATTAAGCGCTTTTACAGAATACTGATCAGAAGGCTGCAACAACAAAAACAAAAAATGTATTTGGGACAATAACATATATCGTATATAGGACATGAAGATGTATTTTGTACGGCTATGCTCCTTTATTTCTTCCCAGTTATCAAACTATTGAAATGACTTTCTTACATCGCTCTACTGCAAGATCTGCGTTGCAATGCAACTCTTTCTAAATTACATTCCTGAAATACCAAAACATGTAGGCCTATACAAAGAGCTGCAAACAAGGAGATCAACAGCCAAGATCACAAGATCCATACACATCACAGAATGGTAGTGAGCAGAGAGGCTTCTTCATCAATCTCAATATTGAGTCACAAGATCCATACACATCACATAATGGTAGTGAGCAGAGAGGCTTCTTCATCAATCTCAATATTGAGTCACAAGATCCATACACATCACATAATGGTAGTGAGCAGAGAGGCTTCTTCATCAATCTCAATATTGAGTCACAAGATCCATACACATCACAGAATGGTAGTGAGCAGAGAGGCTTCTTCATCAATCTCAATATTGAGTCACAAGATCCATACACATCACATAATGGTAGTGAGCAGAGAAGCTTCCTCATCAATCTCAATATTGAGTCACAAGATCCATACACATCACAGAATGGTAGTGAGCAGAGAGGCTTCTTCATCAATCTCAATATTGAGTCACAAGATCCATACACATCCCAGAATGGTAGTGAGCAGAGAGGCTTCTTCATCAATCTCAATATTGAGTCACAAGATCCATACACATCACATAATGGTAGTGAGCAGAGAAGCTTCCTTATCAATCTCAATATTGAGTCACAAGATCCATACACATCACATCATGGTAGTGAGCAGAGAGGCTTCTTCATCAATCTCAATATTGAGTCACAAGATCCATACACATCACAGAATGGTAGTGAGCAGAGAGGCTTCTTCATCAATCTCAATATTGAGTCACAAGATCCATACACATCACATAATGGTAGTGAGCAGAGAGGCTTCTTCATCAATCTCAATATTGAGTCACAAGATCCATACACATCACATCATGGTAATGAGCAGAGAGGCTTCTTCATCAATCTTAATATTGAGTCACAAGATCCATACACATCACAGAATGGTAGTGAGCAGAAAGGCTTCTTCATCAATCTCAATATTGAGTCACAAGATCCATACACATCACATAATGGTAGTGAGCAGAGAGGCTTCTTCATCAATCTCAATATTGAGTCACAAGATCCATACACATCACATCATGGTAGTGAGCAGAGAGGCTTCCTCATCAATCTCAATATTGAGTCACAAGATCCATACACATCACATAATGGTAGTGAGCAGAGAGGCTTCTTCATCAATCTCAATATTGAGTCACAAGATCCATACACATCACATAATGGTAGTGAGCAGAGAGGCTTCCTCATCAATCTCAATATTGAGTCACAAGATCCATACACATCACAGAATGGTAGTGAGCAGAAAGGCTTCTTCATCAATCTCAATATTGAGTCACAAGATCCATACACATCACATCATGGTAATGAGCAGAGAGGCTTCTTCATCAATCTCAATATTGAGTCACAAGATCCATACACATCACAGAATGGTAGTGAGCAGAAAGGCTTCTTCATCAATCTCAATATTGAGTCACAAGATCCATACACATCACAGAATGGTAGTGAGCAGAGAGGCTTCTTCATCAATCTCAATATTGAGTCACAAGATTCATACACATCACATAATGGTAGTGAGTAGAGAGGCTTCTTCATCAATCTCAATATTGAGTCACAAGATCCATACACATCACAGAATGGTAGTGAGCAGAGAGGCTTCTTCATCAATCTCAATATTGAGTCACAAGATCCATACACATCACATAATGGTAGTGAGTAGAGGGGCTTCTTCATTGAGGAAGACCTGGAAGATTTGACCAGGGAGAAAAAATGGGCAAGATGGGAGAGATCATCTTGAAGGTTGTGGAGGTATTAGCTGTCAAGGCTGCTATTCCAGTCATTATACAGACAGTGAAAAAAGATGTGATTACATACAGCAAAAGAACAAACAAATCCTCATATTCATTGTTTGTGACAGATTGATGATGAAGTAAAGCAATCTACAAAGACGGATGATTTGAGAATCAGCATTCTAGAGTCTGAAACGAGATGGATGTGAAACTGAGAAGCAGCCTGCTAACAATGTCTATGGGATAGACTAAAAGTTTGGTGTTCAACTTGAGCTTTATGAAATTTCATCATGAAATTGACTTGGAAAGAAAGCAGAGGACAACATTCCCAAGACTAATGTCTCTAATATGTTACGAGGAGGAAAGCGATGCCTTGTACAATGGTATGTTCAGCCTTGGAGGTTAACAAGAACATCTCCAAATTAAATTGTTTTACCATTTAAGCCACACCTGTGAAGACACATCTACCTGACTCACACACATGCCAATGAGGACAGTCTGGCAAGAACACAAGAATATATCAAGGTATCACAGTGAGTTCTGACAAAACTCATTAAACATGTTTGTGAAAACATTTACATCACATGAAAAATGAAATTCAATGAATTGAACATTTGGCAACATTGCATGCAAAATGATAAAGATCTAGAAAATCTCATCAATTGATGGATTGTTTGATATCAGGTCTGATAATATCGAAACAAAGAGTTCCTATTCCTGGAATACTTCGTCATTATCATACCAGTTTATAATGAAAGATTTTGGGGTCACATTTGTATATATTGTCTGCAGCAGGGAGTCTGTAGGCATGTTACTCCAGAAGAGCTCAAATAAGACCAGGGCCCAGACAAGAAGATATGGCTATGAATTGTAAAAGCCTGACATCATATGATGTATTGCTACAGTTCTAGATGAAATTCAAGTACAAGAGCATCACTTTTTATTCTGCTAAAGAAATTCTAGGCCCATGAAGAAAATGACAAATTATTATTTTAAAAAAACACATACCATTCCTGATGGCATAAATACTTTTTAAGATCGGCTATTCATGAAAAATAGTGGATTCAGAAGCTGTCTGTACAGATCATCTGTAGAGAGCCTGCTTTATATCCTATTACTTTAAATCTTGACTCTTCAACTGCACTCTCCACCCCATGGATAAATCAGCTGACCTCTGACAAGCTTGCTACACATCAGTAATGGAGAAAGCTTCTTTGGTTTGAGAGTAACGGGAAGACTATGGCCAACTTGAAGGGCGTCTTGCAAAGTCATCAGCTGCATCTATATAGGAAAGGGAGAACACAGGTTATAGAAGTTATAACAATGTCTTTCAAGTTTCAAGTTTCAAGTTTCAAGTTTATTTCACATTTCACAAAAAAGAGTTTACATAATTTACAAGATTAGAACATAATGAGGTATACTAGAAGTAACACATTATATAATCAAATCTTTGTAAAGACGTCGAAATTAATTGTATTGAATAGTAGGTTATACAAGGTGAAATGTGGGAACCTATTAAAAAGCTCAGCTTGTAGATTATAGGTTCCCTGAATAAAACTAATATTTTATTGAAGTGGTTGCAATGGTGAAGGACGTAACAATAATAATAGGTGGGCAAGAAGGCCTTAACATAGGATGATATACAAAGTTAAAACAAGCAAAATTAGCAAACAAATTGATTTGTTACCAACGAGGTGTCACGTTAGTCACTTTAAAATATAATTGAGGTCATTGAACGAGGTCATTGGTCGAGGTCATTCGAGCGAGGCAGTAGACATGAACAATCATTATACTAATATACAAGATCATAATATGCAATCATACCGAGGCGACAATATTCATGGAGTGTTCAATGCAGAATATCATAAGTAATATGGTTACAATGTGGGTTATATGAATTTAAAAGGGACTGTTTAAGCTTGCGCTTGAAACAATTCAACGACGGGATTCTATTATCTCCTTGTTCAGCGCGTTCCAAAATGTTGGTCCTGAGTGGATTATTGTTTTGAGTGCAAATGCAGTGCGGACGCGGAAAAGGTGAAAATGATCAATTTGTCTGGTGGGATATGAGTGGACGGCATTGTTTTTAATGAACATGGGAGTAAATACACTGGGTAAATCACCTTTGTTTAGCTGGTACATGAAGATACCAAGACAATAATAGTACAAATCGGAAATTTTGAGTATTTTGTCAGTATGGAAATATCTATCAGTATGTGAGCGAAAATCAGCAAGGTTAATTGTTCGTATTGATCTTTTTGAATAATGAAAATTTTATCAATATTTACTTTCGAACAGTTCCCCATGCTAATATACCATAATTTAGATAGGGTGATAATAATGTAGCATATAAGATGTGTAATACATGAGAAGGAAAATAGCATTTCAGTTTATGTATAATACCTGTATTTCTTGACAGAATTTTACACAAATAATCAATATGAACATTCCATGATAATTTACTGTCAATGAACAGGCCTAGAAATTTCGTGGAATTTGTCTGGGCCAGACTTAGTCCATTTATTTGCACCTGCCCGGAAGAGTAATTAATGTGTTGCTAAAGAGCATAAAATTAGTCTTATTCAAATTGAGAGACAGTTTGTTAGCCTGTATCCATTCAAATACAAAATTTAGTTCATAATTCAAAATATCAAGAAGCATGTTGGGGTTTTGTGAGAAAGAAATATATTTGAATCGTCCGCGAAGAGGAGGAACGAGAGAACTGTTGATGAGTTTTGGAAATCATTGATATAAAGAATAAAGAGGAGTGGGCCAAGGAGGGAGCCTTGTGGTACCCGCAAGATATTAATTCTGAGTTTGAGGTTTGGTTATTAATAGACACAAATTGGGTTCTACCGGTAAGGTAGCTTCGGAACCACTCAAGGCCTTCCCTCGGATCCCGTAATGGGATAATTTGTAAAGTAGAATCTCGTGGTTGATTGTGTCGAAGGCCTTGGAGAAGTCCAGAAAGATACCAACCGTATGAGACATATTATCGATAGCTTTTGCTACTTTATCAATTAACATTATTATCGCGTGCGTGGTTGAATGTCTTTGGCGAAAACCAAATTGAGAATTTACTAAGATGTTGCAGGTGTTTAAAAATCGGATGGTGCGAGAATATATTATTTTTCGAGTAATTTGGAGAATGATGTCAGTAAAGATATTGGGCGATAATTGCCTACATCGTCGACATTACCCTTTTTAAAGACTGGAATAACCTTCGCAATTTTCATTTTTCTTGGGACTATTCCATCTACCAAAGACAAATTAAATACAAATGTCAGTGGAGAGACTATTTCATGGATGATAGTTTTAAGCAGATAATTTGAAATACCATCACAGCCAGAACTTTTCTTTACATTTAAGTTATTCACGATATCAATAATCTCTGTTTCATGTATGGGTACAAGAAATAATGATTGTGCATTTGAGTTTCTTAAGAACGAGTGGAAATAACTATTCGTGGCAGGGATTTTACTGGCAAGATCTGGCCCTATATTTACAAAAAAGGAGTTGAATGCCTCTGCTATGCCGAGAGGGTCTTTTATTTCGTTTCCGTTGTAGACGATCTTACTGAATTCTATTTTTTTCTTTTCACCTTTTCTGAGAACATTATTGATAATTTTCCAGGTTGATTTTATGTCTTTTTTGTTAGCGGTGAATTGGGTTGAATAATAATTCTTTTTTGCCCTACGTATTACAGATGTTAGGGAATTACGATAGGAAGAATATTTTAGCTTAGATTCGTCTGTTCTTTTAGATTTATATTTGTAAAAAAGACTATTTTTTCGGTTAATAGATCTGAGTATAGACTTGGAGATCCAGGGGGATCTAGGTACCTTTTTATAACTTGACTTGGAAGGTGATTTCACTGGAATATAAATATCACATAAAGCCATAATTATATCAACTAGCTTGTTATAAGCATCATTAACATCATTGTTGTCAAGAACTACAGACCAGTCAGTGAGTGTCAGATTTGCTCTGAGTCTAGCTATATTGTCTTCTGACATATGGCGTGAACCCACTTTGATATGCTGAATATCAGGCTTGAATGGGTTAGAAATATGGGGGGTACATGTAAACACTGGGAAATGATCTGATATGTCAGAAACTATAATGCCTTGATCCATACAATAGGAAATATTGGAGAACACATTATCAATAAGGGTTGATGCGTTATGAGAAATTCGTGTTGGTTTCGTTATACATGGGAAAAGTGATTTTGAAGTCATGATATCCAAGAAATCTCGACAGTGTGGTTTTTCATTATAATTAAATAGGTTAAGATTAAAATCGCCCATTATCATACAATGTTTATCATTAAAGGACGGTGGGGTTAACATAGATTGTAATGTATCAATAAAATCAGTATAATTTGAGTTTGGTGGCTTGTAGATTTCACCGACAATTATGTTTCTCCCCTGTGGGACATTGATTTCAATAAAAATGCTTTCGATAGCGTCAGTCATAAAATTCAGATCTTCTCTTAGAGCAAACTCCAAGTCATTTTTAATATAGAAGGCCACACCACCACCAGGTCTGCTTTTCCTGCTGTTGGGAACAAACGAATAGCCATCCAGGGTAAGGAGCGGAGGGGCGTTTCTGACAACCAAGTTTCACATAAACCTATGACTGAAAAGTCAACTTTGAGCGCACTTAGAAATATTTGTAATAGATCAAAATTCTTACAGAGGCTTCGTATGTTGTGATGTAAGACGGAAAAGTTATTTGTTAGCTTAAAGAATTCACGCTTTTTCATATCATGAGGTAAAAGATAATCAGATGATCTGTTATGCAAAGATGTGTCATTTTCATCATGACCCAATTCCAAATCAGGCATTTGTAAATTTAAACGATTAATTTCTTCTGAATCAAAGTAAGCCGCGTTTCTCTGGGGTGGTGTGGAATCATCAGAGTGGCTATAAGGGGTAAAAAAGTCATGAAGTTCGTCATTAGTTAGCGATTGTAAAGGAAAGTTAGACATCATTTACTGGCAAGAATTTGGTGAGTTGAGATTGTCAGCGAGACAACGCAGCTTAGTGCGTTGGTCGGTGGACGAATTATTTATGATGTATGTACTACCTAAAGGTGTGAACATACACATAATTGTTTTTTTAAGAGAAACAAAATCATCCTGTGCCTCACAGAAGGATGCAAACTCAATTGTAGGCAATTATTTTAAAGTGTTAATTGCTTAAGAATTTAAATTTACTATTATTCAATTCTTACAGCATAAATGGCTCACCTGAAGAGAAAGAGAAGTTGGCTGCCATGGCAATACAGGTAGCACTTGAAACTTGACTTCCTTTTTGAGCATGTTTGATCCACCAAGCCATAGCAACAGAGAGAACCATGGGAAGGTATGGAGTAGCTCCCTCAGGAGAGTGAGTAGACTTTGGATGAAGAGGATCAATAGACGAAGCTAAAGGCAAAACATGAAAACTCAAAGCTTTGTTACTGTGCTATTCTACATGATGTATCATTTCATTTTCACCTTCTATGATAAAGATGATACCCAACATCCTTTAGTAGAACTGAATATGGTTGAAGAGAATGGATATCTGCCTTTGACACATGAACATTAACACTGAATATGGTTGAAGAGAATGGATATCTGCCTTTGACACATGAACATTAATACCGAATAGAGTAGTGGTTGATGTGTTAAAAGAGATATTGGGCCAATTCTTTACTGAGTGCACTAATTAATTATTTCATAAATGCACTTGGGTGGAAATGATTTTCACTTTTCAAAAAATACTTTATTATATACCGGTATGTTATTTGCATAACCGTAACAATTTGCATAAATAATTCATGGTAGCCTAAAACAATAAATATACAAATGGTTGACACAAACCAGGCCTATTGGATAGCTTTAGGTAAAATGAATATCCGACAATGCATACAAATAAAATCTATACTTCTTTTTGTTTTCTTTTATTGTCTACATGCTTTAAGCATAAGCATGTAACAATATACGGACTTTACTTTTGTTGATGATCATTTCATGCTACACTTCAGCATCATTCAAAGTTTGGACAACCAATAGTATATTTGGTTTCATCAACATTACTGAAAATATTTGAGACTTGTATCAGATATATCTCAAATTCTAGGATTTCTCTAAAACAGGTAAACCCAATGAAATCTCCATGTTGCTCTTGATTTTATAATTTCTAATTTAGCACTATCCTTCAGGATATTTCTCTTACCACAGTGAAGACAACGTAGAACAGAGCTGTGGTTGGTAACATGAAGAATAGCATCGTAAAGAGAAGAGTCCCCATAAACAATTGATCAACATCGTAAGAACATGAGTCTACCCTTTGACGAAGAACGTTCCATTTCTTGCCTTGGAAGAGACGAGCTAGGGAAAGCAATCCTGATATCTGAAGACTGTAGATTCTAAATGGGAGGAAATTTTGTGAAATTTTGTTTAGAGACTTTGAGTTATAATATATATATATATATATATATATATGACTTATAAAGAGTTGCAACTGATTATATTCAAACTACAGCGAATTCAAAATGCTGCCGCCAGACTTGCCACAGGTTCACCCAAGCTCTGTCACATGAAACCTATCCTTAGTCAATTGAACTGGCTACCCATCAGGGTTCTAGGACACCTACCCCCTGGACAACCACCACTCGGATAACCATCCCTAGGATAACCCCCCTAGGATAACCACCCTCTAGGACAACTACCCCCTAGGACAACTACCCCCTAGGGCAACCACCCCCAAGGACGACTACCCCTAAGGACAACTACCCCCCAGACAACTACCCCCTAGGACAACTACCCCCCGGACAACTATCCTAGGGGGAAGTTGTCTGGGGGTAGTTGTCTGGGGGTAGTTGTCCTAGGGGGCAGTTGTCTGCACTCCAGGACTCTTCATCTTTCCCAGCAATTGGTTGATTATCAGGGATAGGGTCCAGAAAATAAAAATGCGAAGAGATAGATGGTCTGTAGCAAAGTTAGCCAGACATTATGACAAGAAGGTCATTTCTTACCTTGCAGCATAAACGTAAAAACAGTAGATATGGAAAGTGAGAACAGATAAAAGGTCTGAAGCCAGTGCAAGCTGAACAGAAAACCCAAAGATCCCTGCTCCTGCAATGCACCAAAGCAATGAAGTCATGATGGGAAGCAGTACACTTAGATATCCTGTAAGTGAGAGACAAAACAAATGGGTAACCTTTGGAACATATTATTTTCTTAGACAAATCACTTTCTTTGAAGCATGTACAAAATCTGAGGAAAGCACATGACAGTAAAACTTGTTGACATATCTGCAGAAATCAGATATTTGATCCATCACACATTCTAAAGACACACGAGAGATAACAATATGGAGGATTTTGTCAACATCTCTGTCTAGCGGCAGCTCCTTCAAACGGTGTTAAAATGGAATTGAAGTGGACGTTGGTCATTGGGTAATTTTACAAGTTAGGTGTTGGTGTTTGGTATTAGTCTTTATTTAGCTGCAAAATCATGAACTAACACCGAACATGAAATGAAAAAATAATAATTAAAGTTTAGGTGTTCACCTCTAATTTTCTGACATAGTTCCGGTCGTTGGGGTTTCATGTTTGTCAAATGACATCTACCGAACCATGATAGACAATCAGTGTTTAAGTCATGTACACATTCTATTAGACCAACACTAAACCCCTACAAATTAAAAAACGTGTATTCATGGTCAGTGTTGGTGTTAGTGTTACTAATTTTTTTGTTTTTTTGTTGTTGTTGTTGTTTTTTTTTTTGGGGGTTTAGCTATCAGTTGTGGGAAAAAATAGTTAGTACGATTATTCCAAACAATCAAAAGTTTTAAGTTTTTATAGATTTTAAGGAAATAAAGGTTCAACATAAATCGAGGCTAACATTTGACCAACTTTTGGCTTTTCAAAGAGGCACAGAGTACCTACAGTAGGGAATCCTAATTTTCACATAAGATAGATTTGATAAATGTGAATTTAGATTTTCTGTAGAAAAAGACTTAGCAAATCTACATCATTATCATGATGAACTCTAAATCAACATTTACAAATTAAAGTCAGGAACTAAATGGCTACTTTGAGCCGATGTGTGAAATTTGGCTCTTTGCAGGAGACGTGCTGCACTCTCTGATCCGGCATCTAGCTTCAGTAGCTACCATAGTATTTACTGTTGCAAGTAAAATACTCTCGAGAAGTGAAATCTAAACCTACTGGTACTGTTCCGCTAAAGAGTATCCATTTTCGTGAGGTTTCTTACAGAACTCTAAATACAAGACAGATTTTTTAAATAGATATAATGGAATGCTCCTATAGGAGGTTGATTCGACATAATGGGTGTCTATTTGTTGAATTTGTTATATGTTATGTCAAATAGTTTTACTTAGGTGTAATTATAGGTGAATTAATTAAGTAAATATTTGTTGTTATTTGCTTATATACTTTGTTATTTATTATGTTGTTTATATATTCAAATTTTTAATGATTGTAAAGCGCATAGAGAAATTTTCAATTTGTTATGCGCTTAATAAATATTCTCTATTATTATTATTATTATTAACCCAATGAGATCTTACAGTTAAAAAATGATGAATTATTAACAAAGTAACTTCTTAATCTGGACAGCGGTGTTTAATAGAGCTCAAGTATAATAGAATGTTAGTCTCTAAACATCAACACCAAACACCAAACCCGGGCGTCAAATCATGCGTAGAAACATGTAAACCTTGATGCTTTTTTAAATCTCCATGGATTTTCAATGTTGATTTTATATTTCTCATCAAAATTAAGAAAGGTTTACTTACCAATCCAGAGGTAGACATGATAGAGAAAGAAGTTTCCTAAGAAATGTGCCAAGAATGTGTTGAGTTTAAGACCAGCCGGTGCACCCATTAACCAGTGTAACAGATGCTGAAGACCAATACCTGTTTGCTGATAAACAAACAATAAATAATGTATTTGTACCTCACATGTAAATGAATGAATAATAAGCAATACATGCCTGGCTGCCTCTTGCTCTTTCTTTTTTCATTTTCCCCTATCATTTTCACAAGTAAGACCTGCAGATCATCTTTAATACACTTTTCTTCTCATGCTTTGATCGTCAATATTTGACACATTTACAATCAAAGATAGCAAACGACACACATGCACTACATTCGGACACCTTTTCATGCCATTGAAAAAGACCATTTCTCTAACATCCCACCCCCCTCACAAAAAAGGAATGAAATGCTCTCCATGGGGCTCATTTGAATGAAGAAAAGTTACAAATATTCTAAGAAATATGGTGAGAATTGCAAAAGAACCAAAGACCATTTTATTGAGTAGCTTTATAAGTAACAGCTATGCAAAACAAGGATAATCTAGCCAAGGTAATGTTGTTTTTAAAGAAAAGTGCCAGCTAACGGTTAGTGATGGTTAAGAGCTGGTATCTGTAGCCATCGCAATGGTTATAGATTTTGACCCAAAAAAAAGACAGGAAGCTTTGACGGGACAACACATTCCGAAGATAACTTCTTTCATATAAATGCATTCTCTAATTTTTTAATTTATTTTTTTACTTTAGAAAATTTTACATTTTGTCAATTGAATTGTTGGGGGACTGTGTATAAATGTATTTACAGTTATCGATGTGTGTGCATATTATACAGATATTGACTGGCAGGGGGTGTAATATAACATTCTTCGGACCGCTGAAGGGAGTTATATTTTCCCAAGTTGTTATATTTTCCAGAAGCGCGCAGCCCCGAGGGAAAATATGACTCCCTTCAGGTCCGAAGAATGTTATATACCCCCTGCTAGTCAATATCTGTTATATTAGATAGCCTTGGTTTGAAAATTTAGGGGGGTGGTCCATTTTTTATGCTCACAATTTTTGTCCATTTTTTTTCGAGGACAAACAAAATTTTAGAAAAAAAATGTGAGAAAAAAAAATATTTCGAGATAATTCGAGAAAAAATTATATCTAACAAAAAAAAAATTGAAAAAAAAAAAGCATTTTGGGGGAAAACAATTTTTTGAAAAAATAATCTAAATGGAAAAAAAAAAATTCAAAAAAAAATTATTTTTTTAAGCATTTTGGGGGAAAAAAAAATGTGGAAAAAACAATTTCAATGGAAAAAAAAAATTTGAGAATAAAGAGAAAAAAAAAAAATTGACCTCGGATATTGGTATAATGTGTGTAATTGGTGACATACAGTCCTCAAGAGGGCGACATGCATTGATTAAATATATATTCATTTCACCAGCTGGTTAATATAACACCGAAAAGTTACCGGCCAGGAAAATATAACAATTAGGATCCTCGCAATTAATATCACGTGACGAGCTCTGGACCAATCACATCTCGGTATCTGTCTAAGCTATCTAATATATATATATATATATATATGTGGCAATAATTTAGTCTAGGTAATTCATTTTAACACTCAAAGTATTCCTAAAAATGTTGATGCCATAAATAAATTCTCAGATCTGTTAAAGCTCAAGTTCTCAATTATCAGCTTCACAGATACATGAATTCACAGTAATAATCCCCAATTCTTTGACACTTTTATGATGATAGAACAAAAAGTATAAGTGGAGGGGTAGGCCGAACTTTAAATTTATGATTGTTAAATGTATCAATTTGATCTGATATCTGCCTGCCCTCCATGACTATGTGAGTCGCTTTTTTTTTTAATTTCAGTTAAAAGTAAGTTATTGTTAGTATACTTTCTAGAGATTGAACGAATATCTCAACAACTGCCTTGAAAAATACTAAAAAGACTACATGGATCTTCGACTGCGTGCAGTCGAAAATGATGCCTCCGCCATAGAGCGATTTTACAAACCAAAACAGAATTACAAAAATTAAAGTTTGATTGTAATCCATTAACAGGTTCTCAGAATATCCTGATTACAAGCTGTTTTTCATATACATGTATTGTATGACCCTTTGATTTTTGACTTCATGACCCTAAAGTCTTCAGTTCATTGGCTCTGCAAGATACATACATGACCAAAGTTTGGCAGTAATCCATCGGTCGGTTCTTTAGATAACGCGATCACAAGCAATTTTTGCATACATAATGAGCCCTGTGACATTTGACCCCAAAATCTAATCAGTTCATTGGCTCTGCAAGATACATACATGACCCAAGTTTGGCGAGAATCCATCAATCGGCTCTTGAGATAACGCGATCACGAGAACGGGACGTACAGACGGACGGACAACCCGAAAAAACATAATGCCTCCGGCTACTTTGTAGCGGAGGCATACAAATGAAAGTGAGTTTTATCATGTGTGATTTGTATAATATTTCAATCACTGCCTTGAAAAAATACTAAAAAGAAAATGAAAGTGATTATTATTATGGGTGATTTGTATAATATCTCAATCACTGCCTTGAAAAAATACTAAAAAGAAAATGAAAGTGAGTATTATTATGGGTGAATTGTATATCAATTTATCACAACACTCTTTCAACATTTCATTTTTCTGTACATGTAGCTGCTTGGATCCTCTGGAATTCTGTAACTTTATCAATCTCCTAAACTCTGAGTCCAACACGATAGTCTCTGACCCCAGTTAAAACTCACCTTTTTTGTAACAAAGTCTTCATGTTTTTAGCTACATGTAGCTTTTAGCCCTTTATGTATTGATTTTTGTATATAAAAAGATTTACTGGTATGTAATGAATATGTAACTAATATGGAAAAATATTTCGACTATCAAATCATAATGGAAGTTATTGTTCTTTCTTTTCTCTTTACAATTACGTTTAGGAATTGGGTGACTTTAATCTATGAATTTCATGTTATTAATATGATGTAGTGGATATTGTATTTTGCTTTAGTTGTATTTTATACCTTGTTAAGCCCATAGAGTCTATTGTACACTATAAATTTATCTTTATTATTATTATTATCATTATTATTTATGTTTACAAGCTCTGCTTTTTGTTACATGTGGTTCCTTTTTCTTTTCTGATCATTGTAAATTAATATACTTTTGCACCGACTTGTGATACTTTAATGATTGTGTAATTAAAATGATTTGGGGAAATCAGTTATTTTTGTGCGCAAGCTGCTTGTACTACAATATACTTACATCAGCCCTATCTTTGACAATGTCTGCCAGGAGGACGGGTAGATCGGCACTGTACATCCATATCAACAATAAAACACCAAGTACAAGATCAACCATCACAGTAGAAAAGGAATTTCCTATCCTGAAATAAAGAAACAAAATTTCTGCTTTTATATTGAAATGAATTTAAAGTAACATAAACTGAGTAAATCAATTGTCAAACATACACTCAAATTCCTTTTTAAAAACATTCCTAAATAGAGGATTTTGCATATACCGGTATATGTAGATGAAAAAGATCTAGGGTTTGAATCTGCCAGGAGAATGACGAGTGAAACCTGCATTGTGCGTTAACATGCCCATCCTATTTCATAGATGCAAGGTAGGTTACAGTGGATAACACTGTCCTACTGATAGGATGTTAAATGTAGGGCTCAAGTAGAGGAGAGTCACTACCTTTGCCCACTGCATTATTACCCGTTGCATTATTCGAATGAGAGGTAGAGAAAACCCTGGTGTAGTGGTCCACCTGCACATTCCAATCGGTTATACCAGTATGAGAGACCTGGGGGTCAAAATGATTCAGTTTGCTTTTCCCCTCCCAGGCACAGGTAACACCAAATATTTTACTACTGCTACTGTTGCTACTACTACTACTACTAACAATGAAACGAACACTTAAATTGTGCTCTCTTTCTAATAATTTGTTCAAAGGCACATGTATGTGTTACAATACCCTAGCTTGATCTTATCTGCCGTAGGATTCTTAAAGATTCAAGTTCTTATAAATGTACCGGTAATCTATCCATCACATCCGGATACACAGAGATGAATATTCATTAATAACTTTGATCTCATACATGTACATTATGTCTATATCAATTAAAAACTATGAAGTATTCTATTAATTTACCCATAATTTCATCTGGGAAAAAAAATATTATAAAGAAATCCCACTTCTATAAATGATAAAAATATCTAAAATATTGCTCATGTAACTTTAATAGGCAATGTGAAGAATATTTCCGAAGTCCCTTCGATCCAAAATTTTCTCTGGGCTTTACTAAATAGAGTACCGAAGCTGCGACGTCATAAAAATCTATTTTGGGAATTTCTCAATTTTTTCTTCATTTTCCGAAAGAGCACCAAAAATAATGTCCAAATGTGAAACCAATTGAATATGTTTAGTATTTGCCGAGATATGACCATCTGATTAAAGATTGCCTATGGGAACTCAGTGTTATATTGCTCTGGCTCATAACATTAGGAGCCAGAGCAATATAACACTGAGTTCCCATAGGCAATATTTTATTCAGATGGTCATATCTCAGCCAATACTTAACATATTCAATTGGTTTTCGACATTTGGACATTATTTTTGGTGCTCTTTCGGAAAATGAAGAAAAAATTGAGAAATTCCAAAAATAGATTTTTGATGACGTCACACTTCACCACTCTATAAGTATTTTACTGTGTTTTGCAGGTCTAGGAATAGGGTCAAAGAAAAGGGTCCAGAGTTTAAGTTTCTTAAATATTACAACGAGTGTTAGAAATTGACCAGGGAGCAATTGTTGACTGAGCAAACATATACAGTGCATTCATTGTAAACCTACAGTCAATCTCACCGGCATGAGATTCTTACCTGATGAAATGATTGTTTGATCTTATGCCCTCTTGGGATAATGCCCGTTTCTCATCATCCTTTCTCATAAACTCACAGAACTGATGCGATTTGTTAGCAAGATGAGATCCAGTTGTTGGGAATGTGAAGAACTCGTACAGCCGGTCATTCTGACAAAATCTATAATTATGCAAAGTAGTTAAGTACATGTAGATTGATCAACAATTCATAAAAATTTATTTCAAGAATAGTTTTTGTACCGAAGAACAGACTAAACTGCAATGACAGGACAGGTAAATCATACATGTATATTCATGAGAAATAAATCTGAGTTCTTTTGCCAACAACCATTGGAACATGATTTACTTTGTAAACGTTACTCTGTGTGCAGTTACAGAAATTTACCCTTACAGTGTACCAATCAGCTCACCTGAAGAAATAATTTTGTTTATAGGTAGAATGTATAATATCAACCTAAACAAAACTTTACTTGGCATTCTATATGTACATGTATGTAAACAATTGAGCAGTATGAACAAAATAAAGGACAAAATAAATCCCTGTGTATAGGGCTCACACTGTGTGCCCAATTCTATGGAGTGCGTATGCATACATAACATGTACGTGGTCTACTCAACAAGGCCTTTTACAGTGCACTGGGAGTGTATCTAAACTACAATATCTCTTTGTAGAAGAAATATTTGAAGCTCACGAGATGACTACAGTGTAGCAACATGAACCCCATTACATCAAGTGCATCAGATTGATTGCTACATTTTAATACCAAGTTGTCTTGAGTGAGAGCAGTAAATAAGAAAAATACATGTATCAATTAATGAAATTAAACAAACTAGAAATTTGAAACATGTCTGTGTTCACACTTACCTTGTTTTCTTGATGTTGTCCACGCAGTAAAACAGAGATCTTGTGATGAAGACAGGTAAGATAAAGCAAAGTCTATACAGTTGACTGCAGAATTGGAATCCTTTACTCCTGGAATCTGTTCTTAAACATGACATGGGCATACTCTGAGATGCAAAGAGGAAGTGTGAAGTTTTACAAAATTGCTGGACTGCTGTGAATAAGAAATCCACTGCTTCACATTGATGAGAGATGGATTTCTGACGTTCTTCACGCAAAGATAGGGTAGGTTCATAAGCATCATTCATCTCACCTTGATTGCCATTATCTAAACAGACATGTTGGGCATTTATTACATGAAAATCATTAAACAGTATGAGAAGGAGGCTGGTATCCCCAGTATCAGCCGAGTGTTGCCATGGTGATCGGAAGATCTTGCATGCTGGGATCTCATTGTGATGTCTTTGCTCCATTTCAATTATGTAGCTGCTGTGCCAGCAGCTGTTCTTGTCTGATGATTGTCTGAAGTCTCTGACTATATTTGTGTAGGTACCAATGACGGAGATGCCAAATTCTAGCTTGGGAACATGATCTTCTTTTGATGGGTGTATGATAGCAAGAATGCATATGGACCTTTTGGCTGGGTGTATAGTTCCAAGGCATATCCCACTTCCTGCATTCAACAAACATTCAGGAAAGAAGACTTTTAGCACTTCCATTCTCTCCATTTTGCTTTTCAGTCTAAGATGCCTAAATCCCCCAAACATTGAGTAGACAGTCCCTTTCCATCATACAATGCAGGCTCTGCAATTAAAACAAGAAAGTTAGTCATGCACAGTAACTTTCAGATTATCTTGTCATTTCAAAATAGATAAGTCCAAGATTAAATAATATCTTTAAGTACATCTTGTTTAATGGCCAGGCACATGTGGATTTTCCTCCCAAGTTAGAGAATGTAGCCCAATTACATCTGTATTAGTTTGACGTCTCTAAGAGAGGAGAGGCAGTCACACCCACTTAAAGCAGCAATACTATACTGTATGTGTACTACAACACTTTGACATGCACTCAAACACTTTCAAAAACCACTACACAAAAATCACCAACATTCACTCAAAATTGGCATTCTACAGTAAATACCGACATGTACATGTACAGTCAGACGGCAGCGCATGTTAATTTGGCTTACAGTTACAGTGAAGATTTATTCAGCATCTCATTCGAGAACTTGAATCATTTGCACGCACCGAAGGCCGAACTGAACAGGATGATTTTGCAGCGTCATGCTTTCGTGATAGAGAGCATTATCTTCAGTTGTCATGGCAGAATGAAATAGCTTACAATTCTTCAGGATTTGCTCTTTACTTCTATACCTAATCTAACATAATCCATCATTTTTTAAAGTCTTATTTTCACAATATGAATTGACTGTAATTTTGCAATTTTTCCATCAGCGATTTTGCATAGACTAGTGATGTGTGTTTGTGGTTAAAAAGGGCAATCCAACCCTTGTAGGCTTGTAATAAGATGATTTGTATGGAAGCAGAAAAATATCAGAAACAGAATGGCAAGATTTAGAAATGAATCAGACCAATAGTAAGGAAATTATGAATGCTTGAAATATGAGGTCACTATAAGTCTATGCGAATCTAAAAAATTGGCAGTTGGCGCATAACTCTCCCATTCGCGGTGTACAAAAATGTCACAAATTTCTGTTTTTCTCGTACCTGTACATTAAAGTTCCTTCTCCTTTGGGGCACTACTCAAAATATATTATAGATAGCATATTATTTATAGGTCCTCTAAAAAGAAAAGACCTTCGATCCCGAGTCCTGAATTTCGAAAAATTTAAATTTCAGTCATTTTATATGTTGGAACAGATGGGAAAGTAGTCCGGCACTACACCACATTGACATTTACCGCTATAGCTAATTTGAAGCACCCATAGTATACGTACAGGTATAGTGATTACAACTTTTAAAAATTCTTAACTTTCTTATATTTAGTCAGATTAAATTGAAACTTTCAGTTTCATCAGTTTGCTTTTCTGCTTTTTTTTAATTTTAGAGTACCGGTAGTTGTCTATTTGGGTTGGATTTCCCTTTAAAGCCTGTCTGCACTAGTTTGGCCAGGAGGGATTAGACCTCCCAGCATGGTCACTGACAGGTGGTTACCTCATCAAATCAGCTCTCAATTAACATAAGACAAAGGGGACCAATGCCATGGCCATGGGTACCGCTTATGTATTGTTTGCTATATAGAGGGCGCAAGTAGCTAAAAGTAGTGCAGTCCCGCTTAAAGCCAAATTAAGGTTCGAGGTTCCTGACCAAGCTACAAAAGCATACTAAATTCACTTGTCTTGATACTGATAGGATAATTTGAATGGTTTATCAGTGAAACGAATTGAGGTTGACCACAAAGTTGTATTCTTTGAAAAAAATTAATAGACTATAGGGTCTAGACAGTAGACTCTAGCCACTCCAGCAAAGCATAGAGAGTCAATACTGCATATGGACCTCTAGCGCTGTACCATGTGCTAATAAGCCGGCTTATTCCGAATGGTCGGGTAGCGTCGCGGTGCGTCGCATTAACTTGAACGCGACCATTCGTCCAAAGCCCCCCCGGTTTTCCCGAAAGGGTGCGTTGGATTGTTAGGGGGCGTCAGGTCAGATAACGCGATCAAATGGCACATACGGGGGCTTATTCCAAATGTACGCGTTCAGAGTCCCATGCCAACAGCGCGCGACCGTTACATACGTACGTCGCGTACGTATACTGGTGGATATCGATATCGATCGCGAGCTGAGAGAGATTGATGGTTATTTCGTCAAAAAGAGGTTTTTTAGCTGAAAATCAATAAGGAACTACAACTAATTGTAGTGAACAGAACTTATTTGTGCTCGCGTCCAGAATTTTTGGCCCCCAAAGCGTATTTCGACTCTTTTGGGCATAAAAGTTCAACTTGAGCCTAAAGGCTTAGCCAGGCTTAGCCTAACCGTAAGGCCTTAGCCAGGCCCAAGCTAGGGAAGCCATATATAGCCATAGACTAGGCTCTAATTTCTTTATTATTCAATCAACCACTTTCATATTTGGCACATGATCATGTGTCAAGCAGGTCAATTAAGCCCTGCAATCATAAACATTTTTAGACTTGAGGTCAGATTATAGAAGTTTTTAAGCTTTTGTTTTGCCAAGTGGTAAACCGTAGGCTAATGCTGAATTAATCTGACCTTGATGATCGGATCGGTTGATCGGATCGGCTGAGCTCAGTCCCATGTGCTTAATTTGGCGTAACTCTATTAAATAAAGATAAAAAATATATTTGCTTAATAAAAATAAAATTAAATCAAACTACGGTACACTAGCTGATTGGCGTAGCCAAGGGAGGGAAGGGGGTCCGAGGGGTGCTTGCTTAATAACGTGATAAGAAAAACAAACTCTCATATGTGAATGGCGTAGCCAATGGGGAAGAGAATGGGGGGCTTGCTTGCTTAATACCGGTTCTATATTACAAAGAGAAAAGCGAACTATAATTATTTTATGATTGGCGTAGCCTGGGGGGCTTGCTTAAGACAGGTTCTATATAAATGGGATAGAATGGGGGGGCGGCTTGATTAATTCAGGGGCAATCTTGCACTTTCTACCTAGTTGTCCATCTCTTTGGGAGCCTCTTCCGAGCATGAATGGAGTCTAGGGGCACCGCCCTTTTAGAGAACCCCCTCTCAGCATATCACAAGACCGGGTACTTTGCCCATCTATTTAAAGCCCCCTCCATATCTCTGAAGCCCGGAGGCTCTGCATGTCTCACCATTAATTGGGAGCCCCTTCCGAGCATGAATGAAGTCTAGGGGCACGGCCGTTCAACTCTATGGTGACCCTCTCAGAAGCCTGGGGGCTCCGTCCTTCGTTTGGGGATCAACCCCCCTCTAAGCACGAATGAAATATATTATTGTTATGTACTGTGCCGGACTTACAAGATGATGCCCGGTTAGGTCAAATTTTAGTGATGGTCGGGCAGCATTCATATCAGGAACTCTATTAAACTTACCAATAATACAATTTTAAAAATCTAAATAAATATTATGGTGTAAACAGGCGCGTCGAAAGGAATAAAGTGGTACGTATACCGTCAACGGATTGGGGGCGTGGCACAACTGCGAGGGAGCGGAGCACCGCAGGGGGCAGGCGCGGATCCAGGGGGTATGGGCATTTATTCCGGTCAGCGGAGCATATTTCGATACCTTATTCATATGTCACTGGCAGGTCACTAATTGGCATGGGGTCCAAAGGGGCGGAGCTCTCGTAAGCTCAGGGTTTTTAGGCATTAAATTACCGTAAGATCTAGGGGCACGCCTTAGGGCCCTAGGTGGGGTCCAGAGGGCAGAGCCTCCAAAAGCTCAGGGGTTTTAGGCAATAAATTACGGACAGATGAGCATCCAGGGTACCGCTTTAGGCCCATTGAGTGGGTCCAGGGGGCGGAGCCCCCGGAAGCTCAGGGTTTTTAGGCATTTAATCACAGTCAGATGAGTATATTTTGATACCTCATTATTTTGTGACACTGGCAGGTCACTATTCTTTCTTTCTCTTTCTCTCTAATATACTTTTTCACAAAAAGTGTAGGGGGGAGCTCGAGGCCATCGAGCCCCGCCGTTCCGCGGGCCCTGACATGTAGGCCTATAAATAAGCATATTTCTTGCCTGACTGTAAATTTAGGAATTTGTCATTTCCAACAAACGCATAAAAAAGTATAATTTAATAAAAAGTGACGACAAATATCGGAAAATTATGTCATTTCAGCAACATTTGTAAATCACCGGTATCGAAACCACCTTTGAATTTTATTTGGGGGCAGGCCCCCCCCCCCCAAGCCCCCGTCAGTACGCCACTGATCTCCCCTACCTTTCTTCTTTCTCTTTTTTTCTTTCCCTTCCCTTCCTTCTCTCTCTTTTAGGTTTGCTTGGGGGGGGGGAGGGAGGCAAGGGCCTTTAGGCCAATCCACACGTTGTTGGCGGGATTAATCGCAACTGATCTCCCTTTCTTTTCTTCTTCCTCTTGTTTGTTCCCTTTTAGCTCTCCTCTTTCCCTTTCCCTTCCTTCTCTCTTTTTTTTGGCGGGGGCGGGAGAGAGGCAAGGGCCCTTTGACCTCCCCCCGATTCACAACTTGTTGGCGAGAAAATTGCAACTGATATCCCCCTTCTTTCTTCCTCTTTTTTTTCTTTCCCTTCATCTCCTCTTCTCCTTTGCTCTTTCCCTTTCCTTCCTTCTCTCTAATTTTTTGATGGGGGAGGAGGAGGCAACAGCCTGCAGTAGGCAAGGCCCTTTCGGCCCTCCCCCGATCTCCTTTTCTTCTTCTTCTCTTCTTTCTTTCCCTTTCTCTCCTCCTTCCCTTTCCCTTCTTTTTCTTCTCTCTCTCTCTCTCTATCTTTTTTGCTGGGGGGCAATTAAGGCCCCCTGTCCCCCCTGGATCCACGCCTGGACTCGAAATAATGCAATCTGATGCATATTACCTTGAAAGGAAATTTGATAATACTTAAAGAAATCATTACCATCTCCACCCATGATAATTAGACCACTATATAGTATAGTCTACAAACATAATCGAAGGTACACACACACCTGAAATACACTAGCTTACATCGTCCCAGGGGGATCTAGCTTTTTCCTCTGGCATTTTTTCCACTGGCATTTTTACCTCTGGCATTATTTCCTCTGGTATTTTTACTCGACACCTGTATGTATGGGCTTATGTGTGTGTGCATTCGTGTGTGTCCACGTTCGTGTCTTTCTGAGTTTGACTTCATGTAGTTATTTTGTGTGAAACAGTTTCAATAATAAAAAATAGTTCAAGAAACCTAAAAGTACTATAAACGGATAGTTCTGCTTCTCCATCTTTTTTATTAAAATTAACGCACCCTTTTGGCAAAACCGGCGGGGCTTTGGACGAATGGTCCGTTCAAGTTAAAGCGACGCACCGCGACGCTACCCGACCATTCGGAATAAGCCTAATAAGCCCACTCCAGCAAAGCATAGAGAGTCAATACTGCGTATGGACCTCTAGAGCTGTACCATGTGCTAATAGGCAGCAATTTCACACATGAATACTCGATAGACTTACAACACACAAATGCACACAATCATGCCGATAAAACTGTAATCAAATTTGACAGTGGACTTACGGTTTTAATTTTTAAATTATTCTTTCTAGTTATAACATCGGTGAGTTGAAAAAAAATGTATTTTACTGCTATTTAGGTGTCATCAATTGTCTGTCACGAAAGTACCGATTTTGAGTGAAATCAGTTTAATTTTGTACAGTGGTGTTTGAAATATTGAGGTAATACACAGCCAGGATAGTGATGCAGCTGCAGCTATGTGTGGACTCTAGCTTTAACTAAGCTAGGGTCTAGATTTTATTTTGCCTACGACTAACCATCACACACGTACACACACACACACACGCCACTTGAATAAAGACCAAGAAATCCATATAAATTGTTATCATTACCCAACCCACTGCAATGGTGATGGTCAAAACTTAGAATTTGCTCATTTTGCTGCCCTCTAATTTTCACTCTTTCTAACCAACAACAAGACACCCATCAAGACTTCGAGGAAATCTAACTTACGCATTACGCCGATACTAGCGATAGGGCCTACTCAGTTTGGCACCAGTCCCACTAATAAACATCTTTGTTAGTAATCAGTCTACAAACAAATGATGAACAAGTCAAGGGCCTAACCTTAAAATTTTGACGTTTACAACATATTTGTAATTGATAAAGCTACTTAAATTCTAATTTTACCTTCAGCGACGGGACTTTAAAAAGCAATAACAGCACGTTGAAGTACGACCAGCACAGCACAGTTGCAGTTGATAAACTTACTTCCGCGCTCCTAGAATATTGCGACCAATAAGCCACATACCACATACCACAGACAAGTCATGCGCAGTTCTGTGACGTGACCAGCACGCAGCTGGCGACCAATAAGAAAGAAGCTAGCCACCAATAATGAAGGTTATAGTGTCTCCAAATCGTACAATCAAAAAAGAAAAATATGCACGTCTCGGCTGACGGTAACGGCAACAGGAGTAATAGACCGAAAATTTCTGTCTCTTTCGTTCGTTAGCCTCTGATTTGGGTAGGCCATAGGGTCGGCTCCTCTCTTTAGAGACAGAAGCCGACCATAGGCGCTCCTGTGCAAATTGGGTGGTACGGATCTGGCCACCAAATTCCGGCCAAACTTTTGGACTAAAATTTCACTTTAGCGGATTCATATCCAATGCATTTATATTTGAAAATTAGGTCTAGGCTAATATACATCGGTTCCACTTACCAGATTGACTGTATGATGCATTTAAGGGTCTTTTTCCCCCGGTTTTCTTCGTCAAAATTGAACTCCGCTCCGTGTTGAAATTTTTGCAGCGCAGAATTTGCACAGGAGCGCCTATGGTCGGCTTCTGGCTCTAAAGAGAGGAGCCGACCCTACCCAAATCAGAGGCTCAGAACGAACGAAAGAGAGAAATTTTCGGTCTACAGGAGTAAGAGATTGGATTTTGATGCTTTTGAAACTATCATTGGCATTTTAAATGAATAATGACCTCTGTCATCGTAAAGCTGGAAACTAGCTCTTTACTGTCATGTATATGTCACATGCACCCGCGTAGCCAGGGGGGGGGGGGGCGATAGGCGGGCGCCCCCAAAAAACGCCGGCCAAAAAAAAAAAAAAGAGAGAGAGAAGAGAAAAAAGGAAGAGGACGTAGGAAGAAAAAGGAAATTCAGACATATTAATGTAATGAAACGTCAAAGCTTAATAATGTCAAAACTACATAATGACCAACACACCATTTTAAGACCCAGACAAGAAGTTTCGGCATGTGACATATATGAGATCAAAGAGTACTAGCCAGGGGAGGGGGCCCAACTTCTTTTTTTTTCAAAAAAAAGGGTGTTTTTACCTGTTTTTTTTCTAGGGGGGGCGGGCCCCTGGGCCCCTGGATCCGCCACTGGTCCGGCCTAGAGAAGAGCTTTAGAGAAGATCGCGGCAGCTCTAGGCGGTACGCGGGGGAATGCGCAGTCGCCTGCCCCCAGGGTTTGTTTTGGATGTGGCGAGGAGGGTCATTTCCGGAGGGAATGTTCCACAGGCGCGGATCCAGGGGAGCGGGCCTTGACCCCCGCAAAGAAAAAGAAAGAGAGAGAGAGAGAGAGAGAGAGAGAGAAGGTAAAGAAAGGAAAGGGAAAGAAAGGAGAGGAAGAAGTAAAGAAAATGGGGAAAAAGAAGGAGATCGGGGGCCGAAAGGGCCTTAATTGCCTCAAGGCTGTTGCCCCCAGGGGCGGATCCAGCCGGCGGCAAGGGAGGGGGCCGAAAAAGGGGCCCACTTCGTGCCTTTGAGCGCCAGGAGGGGCCCATCTTCATTTTTTTTCAAAAAAAGGGTGTTTTTACCTGGTTTTTTCTAGGGAGGGCCTGGGCCCCGGCCCCTGGATCCGCCACTGCCCCATCAAAAAATTAAGAGAGAAGGAAGGAAAGGGAAAGAAAAAAGGAAAATAGGAGATAAAGGGAAGGGAAAAAAGAGGAAGAAGAAAAGAAAAGAAGGGGGATAGGCCTATCAGTTGCAATTTTCCCGTCAACATGTTGTGGATCGGGGGCAAAGGCTCTTGCCTCCCCCGCCCCAAAAAAAAAAAAGAGAGAAGGAAAAGGGAAAGAGGAGAGCTAAAAGGTGAAAAGAAGGGAGATCAGTTGCGATTAATCCCGCCAACAACATGTGGATTGGGGGCCGAAAGGCCCTTAATAATTGGCTCCCCCTAGCAAACCTAAAAGAGAGAGAAGGAAGGGAAGGGAAAGGGAATGGGGAGCGAAAGGTAAGGAAAGAAAGAGAGAAAGAAGATAGGTAGGGGAGCTCAGTTGCAATTTTTCCCGCCAACAAGGTGTAGATCGGGGGCACTGACGTACTGATGGGGCCAATTAGTGTCCTGCCAGTGTCACAATAAAATTCAAATGTGGTTCATTTCTAATTTAATACCGGTGATTTACAAATGTTGCTGAAATGACCGAGATTTTTCCTCACTTTTTAGTAAATTATACTTTTTTATGCGTTTGTTGGAAAATTACAAATTCCTAAATTTACAGTCAGGCAAGAAATATGCTTATTTAGAGGCCTACATGGCAGGGTTCGCAGAACGACGGGGCTCCGGGGCCTCGAGTTCCGCCCCCACTTTTTTGGAAAAAGTATAAAAGAGAAATAGAAAGAAAGAGAGAAAGAAAGAAAGAATAGTGACCTGCCAGTGTCATAAATAATGAGGTATCAAAATATGCTCATCTGACCGTGATAAAATGCCTAAAACCCCTGAGCTTCCGGGGACTCTGTCCCCTGGATTCCAACTAGGGCCCTAAGGCGGGCCCCTGGATGCTCATCTAACGGTAATTTAATGCCTAAAAACCCTGAGGTTCTGGGTGCTCCGCCCCCTGGACCCCACGCCAATTAGTATCCTGCCAGTGACACAAATGAGATATAAAAAAATGCTCATCTGACCGTAATTAAACGCCTAAAACCCGTGAAATTCCGGGGGCTCTGCCCCTGGACCTAACCAAGGGCCCTAAGGCGAGCCCCTGGATACTCATCTGACCGTAATTAAATGCCTAAAACCACTGAGCTTCCAGGTGCTCTGCCCTCTGGACCCAGCCAGGGGCCTTAAAGGTACTATGTCCCATTTGCAGGCCAAAAAATGAAAAGGTTAAATTCCAACGGCATTTGAAAGACAATACTAATTTAGAACTTCCCTAAAAAAAAGTAGGCTTGAAAATGTCTTTAAGTGGGAAAATAACGACTATTAGTTGTCGAATCGACTTAGGAGCTATAGAGCCAGTAAGTAATAGTCTGATTTTTCAGACCATTGTACCGAATGGTCGTACGTTTTATGCTGCGCAAAGATTCAATCAGTTTAATTTTGGCCATTACAAGAAGTGGGTTATTGATGTAGACAAATGCTCATGTACCCTTTACAGCTCATTTTATGTATGTTATTACCAAAGATGAAAAAGCCAGTCAGTCACTCAATAGTGTCTGACAGTGAAGTCTAGCAAGTAAACGGGTTTCCTTGCATAATTTGAATATTAGGACACTGCTAACGTTTAAATTTCACAGATAGGACATACATGACATATTCATAATTCCTGCAAAGTTCTACAGAATTTGATGTTGGCTGCAAAAGGGACATAGTATCTTTAAGGCGGGCCCCTCAATGATTATCTGACCGTTATAAAATGCCTGAAACCCCTGAGCTTCTGGGGGCTCTGCCCCCTGGACCTAACCAAGGGACCTAAGGCGGCCCCCTGGATACTCATCTGACCGTTATTCAATGCCTAAAACCCTTGAGCTTCCTGGGATTCCCCCTGGACCCCACGCCAATTAGTGACCTGCCAGTGTCATGAATAAAGTATCAAAATATGCTCATCTGACCGTAATTAAATGCCCATACCCCCTGAGCTTCCGGGGACTCTGCCCCTTGACCCCTGCCGTGGCTTTGCCCCTAGACCCCACGCCAATTTACACTACGCTCCACCTGATCGTAAATACTTTAGCCTCCCCCCACCCACTTTGAAAAGCGTTCAGCGGGGCCTGCGTGTAAGAGTGGGGTGATGCGGATTTTTTGTCTGCCAGCCCCAAAAAAAACATTTTCAAGCTGTAATCTTGTTCTTTACTCTCGTATATGCCGAAATCGAATCCATACACATGCTCCGCCGACGATTGCTCCGCCGACAAATGCTCCGCAAAAGCGACAATTGCTCCGCGACATTTGCTCCGCGACAATTGCTCCGACGTCAAATGCTCCGCCGACAATTGCTCCACCGATATTTTCTCCGACGACATTTGCTCCGCCGATATTTGCTCCGACGACATTTACTCCGCCGACATTTGCTCCGCCGACAATTGCTCCGCCGACAATTGCTCCGCCGACATTTGCTCCGCCGACAATTGCTCCGCCCAAAAAGTGCCCTGTAAAATTCAAATGCTCCAACATTGCTCCTTCCCCAAAGTACCCCGTTGAAGACAAATGCTCCGCCGACGTAGCAGGAGTGCCCCGTAAAAGACAAATGCTCCCTTTTGCAGCGAAAAAAAGATAGGAAGAAAAGAAAAGAAAACGACTAGAAAACATGGAAAGAAAAGGTCGAGAAAAGAAAAGGCTAAAGACAAGGGAAAAGGGACACAAAATAGAATATAGGAAGATTTAATTTCCATATTTTTGCATTGGCCTATAACTTTGTGTCGGAACGGTGTCGGTATAATTAATGGCGGTAAATCCTTCCGGCGCGGCGTCGCGACACGTCGGGGAAAATGAGAAATAAAATGGAGTATGAAACATAGGCCTACATGCTCGTGAAATAATCATTGATTAAGAAAAGGGGTGGTAGGCAGGCAAATGGTTTTCAGTTATTATATGAAAAGGATGAAAATTCGCTTGCTCGCTACGCTATAGCTTATGTTCGTAATACATTTTGACATTTTGTACATCAGTGATTAAAAAGCGATGCTAGGCACGCAGATGCTTTTCAATATGAAATGGCAAGCCAAAGAATTTCGACCATTCGCTAAGCTCGCTCGCCAACAAGGAATAAACAATAACCTTGAAATAATACTTGCCCATTTGATTCAAAAGGGGCGTAATGTAGAAAGATTCTATTCAAGATTATAACCTATGATTTTTACCTTCCTTGTTCGCCAAATTGAAAAAATAAAAACAAACAAAAAACGTCCCCTTAAATGTGTTTGTGCCCTCCCTTTTACGGGACAAGACGACACAGTTACTTACACAGGAAAAAATATGCCTATATATAATTATTATCAAAAGAGAAGTAATACAAAAATCGCTCACTTGCTACGCTAACTCGCGATTACAATTTTAAACATATTCATCTGACGAATGTGCAGCTCCTAAACGTCAGACGAAGAAGGGCGGAATGCAGGTAGATGCTATTCGATATATATATTTTAAAAAAGCTTAAAACCGCCCGCTCGCTAAAAATGAAATTGACATCGCCTTTACTATGAATGTGTTATGTGCCCGACCCGTCCCGCAACAAGAAAACTCTGTTTGATACTCATTATTGTTGAAAATAATTCTTTGGTTTAAAACGCTCGCTCGCCAGTTTATGGTATAAATATGCTCATTTAATTAAGGAGGGAAAGTAAGCAGGAAGATGCTATTCAATATTAATGATAAGTCTACATTTTAACTCTCTCTCTCTCTCGCTTTATACCATCGCTTACCAAAAGGGAACAAATATTACCTTAAATGATATCGTGCCCAAGAAATAAAATCACTATTTGTTGAAAGAAGGTCGACTTAAGGTTGAGAAAAGTTTATCTATTATTTAGAAGCTTCTGCACCTGCTCCCCCCCCGAAAAAAAGGATTGCGTCTTTCGCAAAGGTTTTTCGATCAGTGTCTCCTGATGGGGGAATTATTAAAAACACACCCCCCTTCTCAGAATGCTGGCTATGGCCCTGAATAACAACAACAAAACAAATCACACAAAACAAAAACAAAAATAACCCATGAAAGAAATATTGTCGGCGGAGCAAATGTCGGCGGAGCAAATGTCGGCGGAGCAATTGTCGGCGGAGCAAATATCGGCGGAGCAATTGTCGGCGGAGCAAATGTCGGCGGAGCCATGGCATTGTCGGCGGAGAAAATGTCGGCGGAGCAAATGTCGGCGGAGCAAATGTCGGCGGAGCAACTGTTGGCGGAGCATTTGACGTCGGAGCAAATGTCGCGGAGCAATTGTCGCTTTTTGCGGAGCATTATTTTGTCACCGGAGTAATCGTCACCGGAGCATGTGTCGGGTTACCGCCGAACTTACAGAACGAATATTCAGCTTTAAAATTGCGAACGTCATACGATCGTCTTAAATGGGGTTCCAAATCAAAAAAGCATTTTGGCCACTAATGTATATAATTATACACTGTGCGGATAAACCCCGTATAGGTAGCATATGCAGTTTTGAGCCCTATGGAATTTCAATATCATGCAAACGGCAGGATATATAGCCCTAGACAAAAAAGTTTTGGCACGTGGGCTACGTAGTACAGTTTTAATAGAGTTGAAATGAAAAGTTTTCTATGCTTAAAGTATATCAGTTTATATGATATTTTATTCTGCTATATCACACATTTCACTTTACTTTGTAGAGTCTAGTAATAGCCTTTATCTCGTTTTTGTTCTCTTCATCGCCCATGTTACATTTTCATTATACTTTTAAGCCACCATAACCCGAAATCCGATTGTTTCCCGCGGTCGACCAATAAATTTCGAAGCGAGCAGTACTATAATTACCCCATAATTATGTTTACGTATAGCTATGTACGAGCTTTTAGTCGTGATCGATTGGCGTTGCCCTAGCTCTAGATTGACTTAAAAAAAAAACTCGTACTAGACATACTATTATACATCTCTATCTACTTACATTACATAGAGCACGTATCTGATGGGGGGCTGGGGCACATGCCCTGAACGGCACCTGAATGAGGCGCAAAACGCAGGAGAGAGGGTGTGCAAGAAAGAAAACAAAATCGAAAATCGCGCAAGAGAAAGGGGCAAAAATGAAGAAAAGTCACTGTCCTTGAGGATTATAATATGCGTCCCGAATATACGAAGGGTATTAATAATAGAGTTTTTGATGGTTGAAGATCGTACACATTTCTATAAGCTCCTTTGTATGCAGGGGTGGATCCAGCCGGCGGCAAGGGAGTGTGCCAGAGAGGGGGCCCAATTCGTGAGAAAATATGTAGCCGCGAATCGGCTAATCAGCCAGCCGGTGAATGAGCGGGGAGGTTGGTAAGGAACACTTTTTTTGTTTTGCTCAACGGGGGGAGGGGGTATAGTGACCCACTATATATTTTGTTTTACTCAACACCCACCCCTTGAGCAAACTTGTTTTTACCAGTTTTTTTTTTGCCACGTGAAGGGGCCCTGGCCCCCCTGGATCCGCCATTGCTTGTATGTATTGCAACAAGATCTCGTAATATCTAATCAATTATAGCTTTTAAAAAATTGTGGGGGTTATAACTAATTTGTAATTCTCGTTGCTTTGTTCCTTCTTCCGCAATAGTCCTCCAGAGAGTTCGTTAATTTTCGAACCTCCACTGAAGAAGTAGTCAGGATAGAAAACCGTTTACATTCAACATTCGCAACTTCGTCGCTCTGTTGTAGTCAGCAGGCGGGGAAGGGGCTGGGGCCGGGCTCCCCCGAGGATTTTATAAATTTCCAGTATTCGAGCAACCATCACCTCACATTCGGCCAGCAACATGCCCGAATGTCCTCACATTTGGGTGACTGCTTGAATATAATTAAATTCAGACAGCATACAGGCATATTTAAATAAGCTTGCGAATTTTGATGATTAAATAACATTTAAAAGAAATCAAAGTGTCCATTTTGCTTGTAAAATCTAGCGGTATGGCCCCGAACATATTCACAATCGGGCAGCCTGTTTGTTTTGTTAGTACTTCGCTCGAATGTAGATTCAAGTTTTTTTTTCTCTTCCTTCTCACGGTGATGATGGGAGTTAGCAAATCATTCTTCTCGGATAAGATTAGATTAATAAGAGCTGAGAGACAGTGGAGAAGAGAAGAGACCCCTGTACCCCGAAACCCATGGACTTAGACAGGGGCGGCCGAGCGACTTCCAAAGTGGGGGGCACCAAGAAAAAAGGGCACTTTCTGGGAAAAAGGGCACCTACAAAGGGAAATCTCAAAGCGAAAATATACAATTTTGTAGACATTGGTATATACCCCTACATTGTGGTTACATTATGAGGGATGATTTCAATATTTGTGTCACTTTATACACCATACAAGATATTGCTTGAGCATCATACTTTGCAGCTTGGTGTGATGGACTTAAAAATTATTTGTGAGGTCGCTGTGCGAAAAATTACATCTTATAAAGAGGAAAAAACCCAATCCTGATGGGGTTATAAGCACATTCTCATAACGGAAGACTGAAAGACTTTGATAAGTAACATAAGTATAATTATCATCTATAGATGCGTGCGAGCGTAGCGAGCGAGCTTTGGGGGAAATTGCTCTTAGTTGCTTGAAATTAGGGGCGCGTTTAATGATGAGAGGAAAAGGGGACACTTATCAGAAAAGAAAAGGGTCATGTGTCAAAGTACAAAGAGTAATTATCAGAGGTGAAAATGGGGCACTTCTTACACCCTCAAAAAAACAGGCACTCACCAGGGATGAAAAAAGTCAGTCATGAGAATAGGAAATGGGCATTTGTCGACGGAAAAGGGGCCCCCATCAGATTTTGATAGGGGCATTTAAATGAGGTGAAAAGGGGATAGGTACCTTATTAGAAAGGAAAAGGGGCACGTATTATTGTTAAAAGGGAAATTATCAGAGGTGAAAAGAGGCACTTATGGCACCTGAAAAGGGGCAATGACCAGATATAGAAAGAGGCACTTAGTAAATGAAAAAGGGGCACTTATAATAAAGGAAAATGTGAATTAGTTGAAAGAAAATGGGTACCGATCAGATTTTAAAGGGGGCATTTAACGGAGGTGAAGGGGGCATTTATCTGAAGTGAAAAGGAGTATTTGCTCGTACTTGAAAAGGGTCATTTACAAAAGAAGGGGCACTTATGAGAAGGGGAAGGGACTCTTTTTTTAATGGGGCACTTATCATTAGGAAAAGGGGCACTTATTAGAAAGGAAAAGGGGCACATGTGAAAATATAAGGTGCGCTTATCCGAGTTAAAATCTGGGTAGTTATTGAAGGGGAAAGGGGCACTTGTCAAAGTAAAAGAGGCACCTCTCAGATTTGAATAGGGCAATTATCAAAGGTGAAGGGGGCACTTATCAAAAGTGAAAAGAGGCACTTCTCGTACCTGAAAAGGGGCACTTACTAGAGATTAAAAGGGCACTTATGAGAATGGAAAATGGACACTTATTGCAAGAAAAATGGGAAGTAAAAGAGGCACGTGTCCAAAAAAAGGGGGCACTTATTAGAGTTGAAAAGGGAAAGGGGCACTTTTACAAATTAATATGGCCACTGGGAATGTGAAAGGGGCACTATTCTTATGTAAAAAGGAGCCCTTCTTAAAAAGTTAAAGGGGCACCTTTTCTATGTAAAAAGGGGGACTTTTTGGGTGCTTGAAAAAGTGGGAGGGCACTGTGCCCCCCTCCCCCCCGGGAGAGCCGCCTCTGGACTTAGAAATGAATCTATTTGTGAATCTGAGATATACTATTTGTACCTGCCGAAATTGAAGGTTACAGCCTAATTGACTGAAGATTAGTAGGGTTTTCTTAAAGGGGAGGTCTGCCCTGATATTCAGTTGGTTTTAGTAGAAGCAGATGTTGAGAGAAACATGTCAGTGAAAGTTTGAGCTAAAACCGATTAAAAATAAGAAAGTTATAAATATTTGAAGGTGCAATGATGAAAAACAAGTCGGCAACTCTGTAACCTATCTTGCGGGATCCCCTCCTATTTGCCCTATATACTAAAAAACTTCAAAAATGTATATTTTCCTATCAGAAAATGGTCAATCATACATTCACCCTAAATATAATTGTTGCAAATATGTTTTTATACAACCCCTGTATTGAACAAATCTATTCCGTCATCAATAACTAAGAAAATGAAAGTTTATGAAAGCTTCTGTACAGAGCAAATTGGAGAGGAGCTCACATTATACGTCACAGTGTTGCCATTTGTGTTCCACTGATGACAACTTTAAAAATTCATAATTTTCCTATTTTTCGGATATTGCTCAAACTTCCACTAAATTGCTTCTCTCATTTTCTGCTCTTATTAAAACCTATACTTAATATCAGGGTAGACTTCACTTTAATACCTACGATAATTACAGAGCGTTTTTAGTTTATGAATATGGGCCCATGTGGATCGAGGCACATCATTTCCAGAGGAAGGGATGGCATGGGGAGGGGGGGGTGGTACACTAGCAATACCATCTCCTCAGCTATCCCTTGTTATAGTCTAAAATGAGCTAACATTGCAGTATAAGGTTCAGTATTCAAGATATAATGATCGTTTTCCTTGATCGCTATGCTCTCTATAGCATGTTATAGAGGTCTAATTAAACAATAAATTATTTCAGTCTACGATAAGCTACATAACCATCAATATTTGTATAAAATTATTCATAGTTTTGTTTCCACTAGTGCTTCATGATGGATGGTCGGTGATTCAAAGGGAATGAGGCCATGATGTCTCTACCTGGAAAATCTGTATAAAGGGGTCGTTTCCATGGTAAACTGTTTCCCATCCCTCCGACATTTAGAAAACGCAAAATACTAATCGATCATTACTAGGAGCACTAAACACATACCAAAGCGCTTATAAAATTACAGAATGTGAAGAGAAGCATGAAATATAAATACTAACATAAATAACTCGATCACACTAACTTAGGGAAGGAATATGTTTTAAGGGATCTTTTAAAAGGGCAAGACAGGTATAATTCTCTGATGGAAAGTGAGATTTATTGTTCCATGTTACGTTTTTGGGGTAGATGAGAGTCTGGATTTGGAATTTGTTGAGCGAAGGTAACGAGCTGGTGTGTATATTTGGATAGTGTCGTTAAGATATTCAGGTAACATAATGATTTAGAATTTTGAAGACATTATTACAAGCAGACCTTGAAAACAACTATTTTTTTCAGTCTTAGCCGTCAATTTTGTTCCTTATTTTGCTGAGAAATGATATTGTTATAACACTTAGATTGTGTTATCCTTATCTTGTATAGTATTAATATAAATATTATGCTCAATCTTTGTATATTAGTTTCTATGTTTACTGCTAAGTGCTATCATAATGTACATGTATAGGCTTATTGTTTCATATACATGTTTTGTGTTTGTTGTATCAGCGCTGTTATCAGTATTCTGTAAAAGCGCTCAGTAATTAGAAACAATAATAATCGTCATTATTATTATCAGTGGTATTACTATTATTATTATTATTATTATTATTATTATTGTTGTTGTTGTTCTTCTTATTATCATGATTATTATTAATATTATATTATCATTATTATCATTATTATCATTATCACCTGTATTATTGTTATTATTATTATTATTTTATTATTATTATCATTATTATCATTATCACCTGTATTATTATTATTATTATTATTTTTATTATTATTTTTATTATCATTATTATTATTATTATTATTATTATTATTATTATTATTATTATTATTATTATTATTATCATTATTATTATCATTATCATTATTATTGTTATGAAATTATTATAATTTTTTTCTTCAATTTTTGAGCCCTCCACAGGCTATTAAGTTATTAATAATCTTCACACAAATAAACAAATCACATATATGTGCATGTTTAAACATATTCAAAATAATCTTTCTATACAAACAAAAATTGTAGTTGCCACTTTACAGCAAAATGTCTTTCAATGCACTCCAAATAGGCATACATTATATTTCTCATCTTTATAATATTGTAAAACTTTCTTTTTCAACTTATCAAAAGCGGAACAATACTATTAAGTTTACAAATAAACATCTGTTGTTTAATTAATGTAACAATGTAATTTAGAGCATCGTTTCTGTTATCTTCAAAGCCAAAAATTATATTTTGTAAAGTGAACAAAATTCTAATTTGAGTTCTTTCATAAATTAATCCAGTTCGAGGTTTCATTCCAGATCTTTCTACTTATCTTACATTCATAAAAGAAAATGTACTAATTAATCTATAATTATCTTCTATTTCTTTTTTAAAAAGTGAACATTTTTCATTGTTTACAATTTTCATCCTAAAAAGTTGAATATTTAAAAAATTCTATTTAAAATCTTATACTGAAAGTATTTCAGACTAATAACTGGTGTGAAACGAAATATCATAACGTTATATTTTTTGTATCAATACAGCTGGTAAATTGTAATTCAAATATCGTTCCCACTTTGAACTTATAGAGACAAACAATTTGTTTCTCCAAATGAATGAAATTATGACTGGTAATTTAAGCTCATTCACTTTAGCGTAATGGAAGGGGGCAAGGGGCAGTTTCATTCCCCATCCGGACAAAATAATTTTCTGACCAAGGAAAATAATATTGCCTGCCTTTTGATACTAATGGTTATAATGATAATGATAATTTTGCTTAACTATATAGGGATGCCTCATTAGATTCAGTGCTGTTCGCTACCTGAGAGCCCTGTAGTTATTATTTTGCCCAGCAATTGCCAAGTACCCATAGGGAGTGGCAAATATACGTGGATTAATAGCTTGCCACAGGACAAAGTGCCGGCCGGGCTGGGATTCGAACCCCCAATCCTTGGAGTGAGAGGGCAAGTGAATGAACCATCTACCAATTAATGTACGTCCACTCTGACATGTCCACTTTCGGTAATTTGCGAAATTATAGCAAAGTAGTAGGCCTACGTGTAGCTTGATTATTAGACCTATTGCAGCCCGGTATTGCAGATGAAAAATGAACATTCTAATTATTTTATGAGTTGTTGGGCTAGTAGCAAATCTTATCGGGGGCCGGGGGAGAAGCAAAGGCTACCGCTGGATGACATTGAGCTTGCAATGCTCACATGAGCCGATTAAAAGTAGGCGTGTGCCACATTGGTCATTGTCAGGTTCGCGTTTATCAGCATCCGCCCCACAGGAAGTCGAGCAGTGGCCTTCTTTTGTATTTTAAGAATCGGTATAAAATTTAACAATCGAGAAAATGTTTTTGATTTAAAAAAAAATATTGATAAAATACGAAGATTTACAAATAATTTTTGCTTTAACCAGTAATTAATAAGCTTCATGTACCTATTTTGGTAGGTAATTTGACATTTTACATACCAATATTGAAGGCAATCATTAAATTCGGTGCATTGCCAATTTTATTTTCAGCTGTTGAAAACATGGCTGATGAACTGAGTTTCGGTGAGTGTTTTAGACCACTTGTTTCCCTTTTGTGCTCGAGAATTGTGTAAGGTTATGAATGAAAGATTAACTTAGACCATCAAGGAGAATTTAAATACCTTTAAACCTATGCTTGTTCATTTTATTGTCCTTTTTAATGATATGTCTTTGCTTGTATTTTCAGGCTCCGTGCCTCCGTACTACCGCGAAGTCTACGACATCGTTTGTCCTGAACAAGATCGAATTGATCGAGATTTGTTCGTCAAAATACTTATCAAGTCGAGCTTACCCAAGCAAACCCTTAGCACGGTAAGGCCCTTCGTCATTTATACGATTTAATGTAGCGTGTATCATTTCTGTGTGTAGAGGATGATATTGATAAGCTTAACCTAGACAGAAATAACCGTGTGGAATAAGGGAAATTCTTTTAACATAATTGAATTGTTGAATTGTCAACCTTCCCCATACACGGAGGGTAACCATTGCCGCACGCACAAGGGGGAAGGGGGGAATCAAGTAGCTGTTTTTTGCCAGAATCTTGTGAAAAGTTTTCCCTTTATTTTTCAGCATTAGTTGAGTGTGCCCATACTTTGAACCTGTGACTCGTGCTTGGACTCCCTTGGAAGTTGGAGAGTACCGGGTCAACTAAATTAAATCTTCAACAATTGTTCAAATAATTAATGGTCATGTTTTCAAAGTCGTTATCTTTCTTGCCTGTTTCGTGTCAATTCTCAATCTTTTTTGGAGTATTAAAAATGAAGACGAATATATTTAAAATACACTTTCTCACGCTAGTACTAGTAGTAGGGTGTCTGATTGCGCACCCGATGTTGTGTGCTAAAATCCTTCCCGCAGAGATTGCACGCAGCCCTATGGCTATGCAGTCTATGTGCATTACGCGATTATGCAAAATTGGTCAAAGTTTTTATTATTAAGTCGAGATTCAAACCTTTATTCTTTGTGATCCTGAAGGTGATACTCAATAAATGAGGTGTCATATGAAAGAGCAGATTAATTCCAATATTTCCAGAGGAGCGTCATCTCGAAATTCTAAAAATATCTTGGTCAAAACAGCTATTTAAACATTGTTTCCTGGCTAACTCCGAAATTTGCCACTTATGAGATATGACGCCCTGGCGATAAGTAGTCCCAGTCGTAAGGAAAATATCCCTACGCTTATTTTTCGCTAGCCCCAGGGATCACAAACAATTACAGTTTGAAAATACCCTTCCCCACATTTTTCGGATCAGCTAAGTAGGGAGGCGTGAGCTCCGCGCCGGCCGAACCCATGGTGATAGCGCGTAAAATCTGCACATGAATATGCATCGGACCGCGTGTGTACAAACCCGGAAGTGGGTGTCCATTGAAGACAATGGATTGCCGATCGCGCATCAGTTAAGCAACATCATTTGCTTGCACGCGTACGCTTGCATATTGCACAATTCAGCTGTTGTCCTAAATTTAGCAAAACAACATAACTCTGCGTGTACGTCTTTTTCGTCGATTCTTACTAAAAATGGATGAATATTGTAGGGAATTGAAGGGGCTGTAACTTTTGATAGAAACATCGGTGAGTCTTGAAATTTGAAATGTATTATTCTGAGTGAATAATTTTTTCAATTATCCAACCATAATGGTGAAAAATGATCCAAAAGGGAAAATTGAAAAATCGTTCAGACATCCTACTAGTAGGGTGTCTGATCGCACTTGATTTTGTGTGCTAAAATCCTTCCCATAGAGATTGCACGCATCCCTATGCAGTCTATGTGCATTGCACGATCATGCAACATTGGTCCATGTTTTTACTACCAAATCAAGATTCAAACGTCATTTTGGAATTCTAAAAATATCTTGATCAAAACAGCGATTTAAACATTGTTTCCATCGTAGCTCTGATCTTTGCCACTTTAAAAAAATGATGCCCCAATGCTATGTTGGGCAAGCTGTAAGGAATATATCCATGTGCTTATTTTTTTGCTAGCCCCCAGGGATCATAAACAATTACAGTTTGAAAACACCCTTCCCCCCATTTTTTGCATCAGCTAAATAGGGAGGCATGACTGTGCTCAGCCCAAATCCATGGTGACAGCGCATAAAATCTGCACATGCAATATTTCATGCTCGGTAGCTCACTTCATACATGTATGCATGACGTTCACCGGTGCGAAGCAATCTTCGTGCGGGCTACTCGTGTTGTAAGCCTTTGTACACATAGTACTGCGTGTGCGCATTCGGATAGCTTGTGTGTATGCATTCGGACCGCGTGTGTGTGTATTTGTGTATTAGGCGAACGGACCTGGTACCGCATGCGGATGCACATTGAAGAAAATGGAGGTAGAGCTTGCCGACCGCACGCAAGTAGCGCTGCAGCTTAGCAACACGCGTACGCTTGCATATTGCGCAATGCAGCTGTTAAGCAAAATTTACAACTCAGCGTGTATGTCTTTTCGTCAATTCTGGACAAATTGGATGAATATTACCTAGATTTTGGGGGCTGTATCTTTTGATAGAAACATCGGTGAGTCTTGACGAAATATGTTCTTCAGAGTACCCGTAGTTGATTTTTTCAATTATCCAACCACAATGGTGAAAAACAAACCAAGAGAGAAAATTGAAAAATCATTCAGACACCCTACATTGTGGTTGCTAACTTCACGCACGCGCGAGCACCCGTTCGCACCCACCCCATCGTATAGCGCGGTATGCACTTCGTTTTTAGGAAAAATACACCGCCTGTATTTCAGGCGGAATCAACATAGCTACTCGCTCTACCCCAGGACCATCCCGATTTGGAGCTCCCTCTCATCGGATATAAAATCTGCCCCCATTAGCAAGTCACTCTTCAAAGCCAAATTCTAATTACAACTGCATGTATGAGGGACTACATGTTTATACCCTGGAAGCGGTGGTTGGTGTAGTATAGATGAGACAAGACATGTATCTGTTTTAAGCTATATTAAACAAAGACTCTCCTAAGACATCCATTTAACTTCCTTTCCTTCATGTACAGTAGCTAGGGAACAAGTGTTTTATATCTTCATTCAGATCTGTACTGAAAACAGTGTTGAGACAGATTATTGTACAATGCAGACATGGAACGCAAACCAACATGGGAGATTATAGAACCTCCCCGAACAGTCTCATGGGCTGAAAGGAAAATCTGTTCTACAAACCATGCACTTTAACAAAATACTGTTAGAGCACCATATCACACAATGGTCACTATGAATTATTTTTCCTTTTCTTTCAACTTTGCTTTTAATAAGAGAAAAGAAGCAAATATAGAAAAATATGCTGGATGTATTTTCCACTTTCCAGTCACATCCCAAATGCATGTGGCCAGTGAATGTTTTTCTGAACCATGAATATTCTGGTAGCACTCTGTCATACATGATGTAACTACAAAACATTGAAAAAAGACTCCGCCCACCGAAGGTGGTGCCGGGGGCATTATGTTTTCGGGTTGACCGTCCATCATGCTTTCTCGTTATCGCGATATCTCAAGAACCACTTACATGTCAGTTATGAACTTCAAACTTGATGATAGTATGTATCACCATAGGAAGACAATCTGATTAGATTTAAGGTAAGGAAGTCAAAGGTCACAGAGGTAAATTTCTGAGATTAAAAGATTTTTAGCCTTGCTATCTCAATATCTAAACAGGGTGCCAATGACTATAGGAAGATGATCCAATTAAATTTTGGGGCTAGTACGTCAAGATCGTAGTCGTCAGTTGACAACTTGACATTGCACTTTTTGTTTTGATTGTGATATGTCATGAATAATTTCATCCATTTCCTAGTATACTGAATTTAGAGTGGAGGCATATATATAGGACAAGCAAAAGGCCAGAACATGTCCCAATTCCTTAATCATCTTTAGATACATAGTATACATTGTACCTGGTAATTATTACCTGCTCTACATGCTCATAATAGTAGTTTTCATATTAAACATTTTTCTTCTATAGGGGATGTGTGTAAGGTGAAAGGTTAAAGGCAGTCCCCAAATTCACAAAGGAGGTTTAATTAAAACCTTATCTAAACCATGGTTTAAAACTTTAAACCTCCACCATGGACTAAAATAGGCATAAATGTATTAACATGAGGACACGTGCATACTACTACGCCTTTGGAGGTTTAAAGTGACTTGGTAACATTGCCTCAGATTCTGAAACAAAATCCTGGATTTAGCTCATCCTGCAATCATATAAACCTTTAGGTCAGTCAGGAATCCCATGACTTTTACAAGCCGATCGTCTGTCTGGTTATCAAGATATTTATGATTAGAAATCAAAATTTCATTTTTTCGTTTTCCTAATGGTTTTTATTACACTACAGTCTATTGGGGAAAATGAGTATGGTAAAACCAGTCACTCAAAGATTTTTACTTTTTTGAGGCACTTCATTATCGTTTTGAAGCGCAATTTTTTTTAGGGCTTCAATATTACACCATATCACAGACACTGATAACACGTAGGGCCATGCATCTCAGATTTAACACTGTTAAACGATGCCTTTAAGCCAAGGATAAAGATAAAACTCCTTTACGCCCTTAGGCCTATATGTCAACTTACAGTGCCATTATTTGCAAAGGATTGATTAGCGTGTAAGAGAAAGTACAGCTTGACAGCAAGGCAAATCTAGAGCTACAAGTAAGTCAATTTTCATATTTTGTTAGAAATACTTTACTCAAGCTTTTTCTTCTTTGATGACCTGGCCAGCCATCTGGTTTAGAGTCTTTTTCATCCTTTCATGGATTGAAAATTAAAATGAAGAATTGAAAGTTAATAATTTATCTACTCTTTCAGCAACTTTCATCAGTGAGAAATTTAATATAAGCAACACAGCAAGTTTAATCATATGTCACATTATTCTTCAATGTTTAATGTTGATATTTCATATGTTTCTCCCTCAATTTGTTTGTGTATTAGGGTGCGTTTAAGCGATACTTTTTCACCCTAGAAATGCGGTTTTCAAAGACATTTAGTTTAAAACACGGTTGCATTCAAGCGATTTCAAGCGATTTTTCATCGGTCGTAAAAATAAACGTGTTTAAAAACGCAAACATGAAATGCTGAAAAAGATGCATTTTGTAACATGATTCTGCAGAATCACGGTCGTTAAAAATCGCTTGAACGCAACAGAGATCTCGATCATGATTCTATGACGTCATTATCTATTATATATATTATCGCTATTTATACCTATTCTTCCTCGGTGGGCTTTAAATGAGCGAGAATCAGCGTTGATGGAAAATCGCTTGAAAGATCTGTCACAATAACCGTGTTTTGTAACGGCGTTTGATTTGTGATTCATGTTTGTGATTCTAGCTTCAAAAAATCGCTTGAACGCACCCCCAGATTAAATGATCTCATAGTCAAAGCAGGAAAAAAAGGTTGATAACCAGGAAATGTACAATATCAGGAAGTCACTTCATACATTGTACATGCAGCCAGCTGACTAAAGCCCCTCTGCACTAGTTTGGCCAGGAGGGAGTAGAGGGATTAGTGTGGTCACTGACAGGTGGTTATCTCATCAACTGTGCTCTCAATTAACGTAAGAAAAAGAGGATCATGGGGGACCAACAGGCACTGCTTAGGCATTGTTTTCTATATAGAGGGAGCAAGTAGCTACAGGTAGTACAGTGGGGCTTTAAAGGAATAATTATCATGTCTGACTTTTCAGCATTCAGGAATTTACATGGTGAAATCAAAAGAAAGACTCCCTTTTTTCTCTACACTGTTATACCCCTTTCAAACTGGCCTGATTTTCATCGGACGCATCCGATGAAACGGCCACCATGAAAGGTACAGAGGAGAAAAAGCCGATAGAATAGCCAATGAAAAAAAGAGAAACAGGCGATTAAATTCTCCTGCTCAAGAGCAGGAGAAATTCTCTTTCTATCGGTGTGACACCGATGAAACAGCCACTGTGAATGCGTTCATGAGAAAATACAGATTAAAAGACCGATGAAAATGGTCAAAGGTCGCAGTCAAGCGCGCTTTATCGTAACCAGCTGTGTTTGTTGACTTTTTGTTGAACATGCTGCAGGCTAGCTAGATGGGGCGCGGGCTTAATAATTGCGCAATAATTCTTCACTTCCGGCAAGGCCTCGCAAAAGTGAGTGAATTTCACCGGCAGTATGAAAGCGACAGCGGGGAAAACGGCGGTTTCACCTTTGTTTACATAAGGAAAATTCAATCGGTATTTTCATCGGTGTGACTCCGATAGAACCAGTTTGAAAGGGGTATAAGATACATAGATGTACATGTACTGTACATGCACACAGACCACACAGTACAGCTTAGGAACATGGACAAATGTTTGTCTTGATGTACAGTATGTACAGGGGTGGCACTAGGGTTTTGTGAAGGGGTGGGGGAAGAGGTATCCAAACCAGTGAACAAGAAAAAAAGAAGAATAAATAAAACAAAAACTTAATGATAACAGATAAATACAAATAAAATGATAATAGTAATAATGATAATAATAATAATAATTATGATAAAAAATAACAATTATAATGATTATAATGATAATGATAATAATGAAAATAATAATAATAAAAGTCATAATAATGATAATAAGATAATGATAATAATTATGATGATGATGGTGATGATACAATATGAATAATCTTTAGTACACTGTAGTAAACGCATAATACAAACAGGGTCTCACTTCACGTTTCAACATCACTGTATTATGTCACAAAAACTTAGAACATAAATTCAAGAACAATTGTGTTAAATTGATCCAACTGAGAGATATTCCTTATATTTTGTGGGAGTTTATTCCAAAGATCTGGTGCTATCTTTTGAAATGCCCTATCCCCATATGAATTGGTCTGCATCTGCACAGACATTTCAGAAAGCAGATTTTTAAAATAAACTGAGATTGCGTTTAGGTTCGTACACTTGGATGAGTTTACTCTCACTCTCTCACTCTCTCAGTCTCTCCATCTCTCCATCTCTCCATCTCTCACTCTCTCACTCTCTCAATCTCTCACTCTCTCACTCTCTCAATCTCTCAATCTCTCATTTCTCATGTTTTTATTTCAGATATGGGATGCTGTGGATAGCAAGCAAGGCTTCATTACAAGAGGGGGTTTATACAAAGCTCTAGCCCTCACAGCTCTAGCTCAACAAGGGAAGCAGCCCAATGTTAAACTCTTGGAGAATTACACCGGCCAAGGTAAATAAATTGTTAACCATTTCAGTTCTCGAACTGCTCAGAAACTTTTATAGGATAAGCAATTAAGCATGCTTCTTTAATATTCAGCGGTGGTATTCTGAGCACAATTATATCTCTGAAATATTTTATTTTGTCTTTAAAATGTAAATGGTATTCTGAGAGCACTTTTTAATCTCAGATTTTATCTGCCATTTTTATCTCAATCTCTTAATTCTCGCGTGCCTATTACATTCATTCACATAATGCATGCAGTTTAAAAGGGGAAGTCCACCTAATATTTAGTTGGTTTTAATATAGGCATAAAAATAAGAGAAAAAATCAGTGAAAGTTTTAGCAAAATTTGTTAAAGAATAAGAAAGTTATGAATTTTGTAATATTATTCTATCAAACACAAATTGGCAATGCTGTGACATATCCCATAAGGTCCTTTCCCATTTCTCTGTACAGGAAAGTTTTTATAAATGTCTTGTTTTCTTTGTTGCTGATGAGGAATATATTTTTTCCATACAGGGATTGTGTAGAAACTATGTGGAATGAATTATATAAGTGGACATGCATAATAAAATATCTCTTTTAGAGAAAAGAGTTTTTTTTTTTTTTAGTACATTGAGCAAATGGGAAAGGACCTCGCAAGATACATCACAGTGTTGCCAATTTCAGAGCTGCCAAGTAGTACGTTTTTAACGTATTAATACGTTCTGGGGGTAAAATACGTTTGTGCGTTTTCTGTGCTAAAATACGTTTTTAAGTTTTGAGTATGGCTGTGCGAACGTGGTTGGCTGTGAAAACGAGCGTATGCATTGTTGTGCTATTGGGTTGTGTGAGCAATTCGTACAGCTTGCGTGGCGCACGCACATACAAATGCAGGCGATTGCAAGGGATGCCCACCGTACAGTACATGCATGAATGTATTCGCGCACTCGCACGTGTCAATGGACGCTGTGTATAGTGTGCGCTGCATGCACGTGTTAGTAGATGCTGCTGTGTGTGTGTGTGTGTACGTGTACGTCCACGCGATGTTCGAAGTTAAGTGTTGATGTACGGAGATCAGCAGCGTGTGTATTGTGCATATATACATGTAGATCTATGTGCGATTATCATGGATTATATTGAAGGCTGAAAGGACCTTTTCTTTGCATCATTAACACAAGAAACTTTTAATTTATCCAGCTTCCTTCCACATGACAAAAACTGGCAAGTTTTGATTTTCCATGTCATATCATGATGAATGTGTCCCTGCACTAGATCTACATTAGACCGAAAATTTCTGTCTCTTTCGTTCGTTAGCCTCTGATTTGGGTAGGGTCGGGCGCAGCTCAGAAGCCGACCATAGGCTCCTGTGCAAACTCGGTGGTACGGATCTGGCCACCAAATTCGGCCAAACTTTTGGACTAAAATTTCACTTTAGCGGATTCATATCCGATGCATTTATTTTGAAAATTAGTTCTAGGCTAATATACATCGGTTCCACTTACCAGATTTACTGTATGATGCGTTTAGGGTCTTTTTCCCGTTTTCTTCGTCGAATTGAACTCTGCTCCGTGTTGAAATTTTTGCAGCGCATGCGCAGTAACAATTTCGACACGGAGCGGCCTTCAATTCGGCGAGGCGGGAAAACGCATCATACAGTCAATCTGGTAAGTGGAACCGATGTATAAAGACTAATTTTCAAAATAAATGCATCGGATATGAATCGCTAAAGTGAAATTTTAGTCCAAAAGTTTGGCAGGCCAGATCCGTTCCACTGAGTTTGCACAGAGCTATGGTCGGCTTCTGGCTCTGAAGAGAGGAGCCGACCCTACCCAAATCAGAGGCTAGCGAACGAAGATCGATCTAGATGTACATGTACATACTAATGAAGAATAAATTCATTCACGCGAAACAACTTTCTGGCATTGAGCGTTTTTATTCAAAGAAACATAGTTGCAATAGCATTTTATAGGAAAATAACGAAAAACATATAAAATAGGCAAAATATGTTTTTTCACCTGAAAATATGGTTTTTCAAGCTGAATAATATGTTTTTTGAAAGTTACAGGTTGGCAGCTCTGCAATTTGTGTTTGACTGAGTAAATATTCAAATATCCACAACTTCCTTATTTTTATCAGATTTTGCTCAAACTTTCACTGATCTGTTTCCCTAAGTTTTCTGTTTTTATCGAAACCAACTTCAGATCAGTGTGGACTTCTCCTTTAATTCTAATGCCCATTATATTGTGCGTGAAAGTTTAAACCTTAAAATAGGGTAGGGGCTATTTTATTTTCTCGGACGCACAGTAAGTGTGACATTTTTTTTGTGACCAGACTATTGTGAGTTCTTTGATTAAAATAAACATGAGAAAATACTGAGTAATGACTATATTTTTCAAATAACATTGATTCTAATAGGATTATCTAAACAAACTTGTGGCTTACACCCAGTAAATGAGATCGATTGATCAATCTGTAATTTAAAAACAAGTCAGAAAAAATCTTGGAACAAGCGGGACTGGAACCTGCATCTACTGCTTGCCAGGCAGGGACTCTACCACCAGGCCATCACTGGTCCATGGCACAGTCACGATGAACTAGAAACAAATACCCAAGCTCTCCTGATTCATTCTGACTTATTAATATTCATTAGTCCGCCATAGGACAATAACTTTTATAAATGTAATGCTTCCTGGAGAAATTTCAATTATTTAAACATACTTGTGGCACACCCAGTAAATAAGATCGACGGATCGATCTGTAATTGAAAAACAAGTCAGAAAAAAAATAATAATCAAGTCCCGCTGGTTCCAACATTTTTTCTGACTTGTTTTTCAATTACAGATCGATCCATCGATCTTATTTACTGAGTGTAAGTCACAAGTATGTTTAAATCTGGGAAGAAATCAGACCCCTACAACTACCGTCCTGTAGCACTGACAGCAATATTAAGCAAAATCATGGAGTCTTTGGTAGCCTCAGCGATGGAAGAGCACCTTGCCTCCACCTGTCCTATAAGAAGTGTCCAACATGGCTTTACAAAGAGTAAATCATCGTCACTCAGCTTTTACACCTGTCGAGCGATTGGCTTTGCTCTCTGGAAGGGCCTCACTCATCACCAGTTGATGTATTATTCCTCGACTTTGCTCGTGCTTTCGACAAAATGCCCCATGATATTCTCCTGCAAAAGCTCTCCACCCAATACAACATCTGTGGAAACATGTGGCATTGGGCCAAGTCATTCCTGTCGGTCGTTCCCAGAGGGTCACCTTCCGTGGCGCCTTTTCCGATTGGGCTCCTGTGACTTCAGGCGTCCCTCAGGAAGCGTAATTGGTCCACTCTTTTTTAACATGTTCATAAATGATCTTCCAGCCATTATTGCCTCCAAAGCGGCGTTATTTGCAGATGACACTATCATTTATCGGTGTATCCGGTCTACAGGTGACTCGTCAGTGCTCCAGTCTGACCTCGATAAAGTTTTGTGTTGGTGCACACACAACCGCATGAAACTCAGCGAATCAAAAGCGAAAGTCATGAGAATTGTCGGGGCTAGAAAAAATGCAGGTAAACCAGTATACCACATCCGGGAAACCCCACTTGACTCGGTATCTCATATGAAATATCTTGGTATAGTAATTAATGCAAAGATGACATGGAATCACCATGTTGATTACCTCATCTCCAAAGCTAACAAGCTACTTGGATTACTTTTTTCATTTTCTGGTGGGCTAACATCGGATGCCTGTTTTACCTTGTATCGATCTCTTGTCCTACCAGTGTTGGAATATGGGATACCCGCCTGGATCCCTTACACTCGCACCTTGTGTGACCGTCTGGAAAGTGTCCAACGACGTGCCACTCGTATGATCTTGAAGCAACGGAAACAACAAATGTCCTATCCGGGCGCCCGGGTCTTGAACTGGCCCACATTGGAGTCTCGTCGTACTTACCTCCTCTTGAGCTTCGTCACAAAGGCTCTGTTTCGTTTCATCTCATCTGACAATGTTGTTACCTCAATTCATGTAGTCACCCGGCGACAAGATGATTCTGATTTCATCACTTGAAAGCCCGGACACAGAGACTCTCAAACACAGCCCTACATCTCTTCCCAGTTTTGTGGGATAAGTTTCCGCCACATCTAAGGACTGATATACTTCTTGACTCTTTTTCTCTCTGGGAAAGAAAACTGAAATCCCACATCTTTTCCTTTGACTAATTCTGTATATTTTGATTATTGTTTCTAGCTGGTGCTGAGGGATGGTAGGGGGAATTAATTAATTAGTTAATTTAGTATTTATGTCTATGCACATATGTACATTTTATGTTTATGTTAATGTTTAATTAAATTTCACCTTTTAATATAATGCATTCCAACATTTCCAGTATTGTCCATAAAGCTGTTTAATTTATTTGTTTTATCAAATTTTATAAAATTAATCCATTGTATATTACTTTAATTAAACATACTCACAAACTATTCATACCAACCCACTATTAAGTGCATTTTATGTACATGTTTATAAGTTCAGTATGATTCTTTTTTTACCTTCTCTGAATCCGGAATAGTATATACGGTAAAGTAAATACGAATATTTTTTTTCTTCTTCTCAGTTTTGGTTCAATTTACTTTACTTTACAGCTGTGACCCATTCTCCTTTTTCATTCATGTTGTACATTGTTACTTATAATTATGTTCCTGCATTTATTGTACTATAGATTGTGATCAATTTTGGTTGCACCAGGGTGGGTTCGGGAGGATGGCCTGCGGGCTATAGTCATTTAGTTGGCTCTTTCCATACCCAGGCTGCCCACCTGATGCACCCATAACTGAGATACTATATATGTATGTATATTCGATCTTTATATTATGTTTGTCTGTTCTATTATACGAAATGCCAAATAAAATAATAATAATAATAATAATCATTGAAATATCTCCCAGGAAGCATTACATTTATAAAAGGATTATTTACCGATGGTTGTATTTCAAGATTTTTGGTGGCTGAAATGATACTTGCAATGATTCTTGTAACAGCATTCAAAGCCTCTGAAAATACCCTAGTAAATTTTTCAAGGAAATTCCAGCAAAACCACATTATGCTTTGAGGCATGCGTAGTGTAAACTAAAATTAGCACACACGTCCTCTTGCCCAAGGGACTGGCAGAGAGTGATTCTATTGGGGTGAACAACTGCGATGTAGGACACAGCTTCATGTATTTACAAACCCATTCCATCTGTATTCAGTCAAGGCATGTTACCAAACATAACACGGATGTCAAGGGTGTGTTTATCTAGATGAGATAAAATAAATCTCTCAATACCACCCCAGATGGTCAATTGGGCTTAGACTAAGGAAAGGGGCTCATGAGATGCATGAAAAGTCATATATAACTCATTGTTGATCTCTGCAAAGCAATATTAGGTAACATACATTATGTCTGTAATAATGGATGCTGATGATAATGTGGGACATGTGCGTATAAACCAACATATAGTTTAGTGTGTTGGACAATACAAATAAACTTGGAATATACCTGGATTGGTGTATTGTACATCCTTATTTTATCATATTTATTTCCATTCATTCAGTATTTCTTACTCTGTTCTGTTCTTAGGAGAGCCTGAATTTCTTTTGGTCATGCAAACAGCCTCTTTGTTTTTATAATCACTTAATGTTGAGTCACAATACATGTTATTATTTTATTGATGTAGAGCTTCCTAAGCCCTCACTTGGTGACCTGTCAGACCTGAAGAAATTAAGCCAAGATGTGAGAAGAGAACGAGCCCCTAACATCCTGAACTACAACTATGCTGAGCTGAGTGCACTAGATCAAGTGACAGTGGATCTTATACCTGAGAAGAAAGGTCTACTACTCAAACATGTTGAGTATGAAGTCTTTAGCAGGTAAGCCTCATTATATTGGGATGCAGTCAATCACCTTAATGACATCTCTGCATTAAGACAAAACCCATTTAACATGTCAAAGAATGGCAGCTGCTAGTTACAAAGAAGTACAGTATGTACACATAATGAAGGTCTCTTACTTGAACTTAAATGTACTTAACTTACTAATCTAATTTACTAATCTAATTTACTAATCTAACTTACTAATCTAATTTACTAATCTAACTTACTAATCTAACTTACTAATCTAATTTACTAATCTAACTTACTAATCTAACTTACTAATCTAACTTACTAATCTAACTTACTAATCTAACTTACTAATCTAACTTACTAATCTAATTTACTAATCTAACTTACTAATCTAACTTACTAATCTAATTTACTAATCTAACTTACTAATCTAACTTACTAATCTAACTTACTAATCTAATTTACTAATCTAATTTACTAATCTAACTTACTAATCTAATTTACTAATCTAACTTACTAATCTAACTTACTAATCTAACTTACTAATCTAACTTACTAATCTAACTTACTAATCTAACTTACTAATCTAATTTACTAATCTAACTTACTAATCTAACTTACTAATCTAATTTACTAATCTAACTTACTAATCTGCCTCTTACCTTACTTTATAAGACACATGAATGTGAAGTATACTTTATGTGCATGTACAATACTGCAGCAGTTTTATTCAATTCAATTCAATTCAATTTTATTTCGCAATATAAAAATCAAAATATACAAAGTAACGATAAATTTTAACTATGTGTACAGAGGTTATATGCGGGGCTTTCCATGAAGGTTGCGAAAACCTGTGAGGTTGGATCGCCCATAACAGAATGAAAAACAAACAAAAGAAATACAAAATATTATAAGCACACAGCAATAAATTAAGTAAAATAAGCAAAGTACAAACACTTCAACTATCTATAAGACAAGAGAAAGTGAAATAGAGAAGAACAAAATTAAGGGGGAAAAGAAAAGAAAACAACAATGAAAGGGGTTCAGATATAAAAAATCAACAACTGTGATGATTAATAATTATTTAGTAGTAAGATTTTATATTGTTTTCTAAAGGAAGATATGAATTGTGATTTCGTTATTACTTGGGAATCATATTCCACTGTTTAGGACCTAGATAACTCATTGATTTAGCTTCATAACTAGACTTAACAGACCATAAATGAAATTTGTTGGAAAATCGTGTATTATAATTATGAATTTGACTATTATATTGAAAGAGGTCTGAAAACGGGGCAGGTAACAACTTATTTTTATATTTGTACATGAACGTTGCGATTTCTTGCTTATTTATATCATATATATTTAATAGTGACAGCTTCTTAAATAAAGGTGCAGATGGTGCTAGATAATGAGAATTGGTAGCTATTCTTAAACATTTCTTTTGAACTTTAAATAGTGAGTCTAATTCAGTTTGTGTTGCATTGGTAGCCCATACAATATTACAATATTTCAAATAAGGGAAAATAATGGAATGATATAAAGTTATCAAATTTTCGGGTAACAAACTATATTTTAGTTTATTTATCAAGCCAGCATTCCTGTTGATCTTGTGTAAAACATTTGTGATATGGTCCTTAAATCCTAAGCAATTATCTAATACGACACCCAAGAAGTTAACGGAATTACTTAATTTAATAAGTTTATTATTAATATAAATGGGAATATTATCGTTATTAATTAAAGGACCATTATTGCTAGCTATATCGGAAATATTAGATCCTATATTATATTTAGTTTTTCGAAAATAAATACATTTAGTTTTGTCAACATTCAGGGACAATTTATTTGCTTTTAACCAGTCAGATATATTCTTAAGCTCATTATTTAGGACACGGACAGTATTATGCAAATCTTTAGATGAAAAAAATATACTAGTGTCATCAGCAAATTGATAGAAGGTTACTAAATTAGAAGATTTACAAAGATCATTTATGTATAAAAGAAATAGCAGGGGTCCCAGTATTGATCCCTGAGGTACCCCAATAGAGACATTTAACGAAGAAGATAAAACACCGTGGACAAAAGTATGTTGAACTCTGCTTAAAAGATAGTCCCTAAACCAGTCTAATGCAATCCCTCGTATTCCACATTGTTGTAGTTTAAATAAAAGTATCGAATGATCCATAGAATCGAATGCCTTAGATAAGTCTAAGAAAATCCCTATTATATGTTCGTTAGCTTGAAATGAATCTAATATTTTTGTTGGACTTTTAAAGAACATGTTCACAAGAATAGCTGGGCCTAAATCCATATTGAGTGTCACTTAAAATATTGTTGATATTTAAAAATTTATATAATCGATTATAGATTAGCCGTTCAAGTAATTTAGAAAAACACGGTAAGAGGGAAATGGGTCTATAGTTTACAAATTTGCCGGGATCGTCTTTCTTAAAAACAGGGATTACTTTAGATTCTTTAAGCTTTAAGGGTACTTTACCAGATACAAAGGAAAGATTAAATACATGAACTAAAGGCAATACAATGGCATGGATAACCCGCTTAACAACTTTGCAGCTTACATTATCGATTCCACAACTTGCATTACTTCTAAGGTATTTACTGACATTAATTAATTCACTCATATGTACAGGTGATAAAAGATGGAATCAACAACACTTGTTCGACAATAAAAATGAGAAGAATGAATAGATTGTGGTACCGCGTCACTAACAGTTTGTCCAATGTTAATAAAATAATTATTGAATTGATTTGTTATTTCAATAGGCTCAGTAAATAATTTCCGTTATATTGAAAAGTTTTTGGAATTTGACTTTTCTTTTTGCCCAATAATTCATTAATTGTTTTCCACGTCTTTTTGATACTATTTCGATTCAATTGTAACAAGTTCTTATAATATTCTTGACGTGCTCTACGAAGGGCATTAATAACTTTATTTCTATTTTTTTAAATTTTCTCTCATCACTTGAACGTCTAGTTTGACAAAATGTTTTAAAACATTTATTCTTTTTCTTAATCAATTTCAATATTTTATTGGTAACCCACGGTTTCCTATTTTTCTTCTCTTTTTTGTTGATATAAGAGGAAAATGTTTATCATACAATTTGAGGAATATGTTCATAAATAAAGTATAAGCTTTATCAGCATCCATACACATTAGGACGTCACTCCAATCAACGTTACTTAATTCAACAAAAAAACTATTAATCGTTAAATCGTTGATTTTCCTGTGAGTATAAGATAGTTCTGAATCATTTTTATAGACACCTCTCTTATAGCAGAAAATTGGCATGTGATCGGTAATTGAAGAATACAGCACACCTGGAGTAATATCATTGTCATTCGTCAATATGTTGTCAATAATAGAAAGAGATGAGTTGGTTACACGGGTTGGTAGGTTAATTTGAATGTAAAAGCCGTGTGATGCAATTATGTTCATAAGATTAATAATACTATTTGAAGTAATTTTCAATAAATCAACATTATAGTCTCCAAGGAGATAGATTTGTTTATTTTCCTTGGAAAGTTCTTGCAATAATTTATCAAAATATGTCATATATTGATCTAAATTGGATTTCGGGGGTCTGTAGATTACACCAATTACTATACTTTTTACTCGAGGTATATTAATTTCAACAAATACAGTTTCACATGAAGAACACGTGGGATTCAAGTCATCCCGCAATCGATAACACAACTTTTCATCTAAGAATATTCCCACGCCTCCTCCCTACCGACTTTTCTGTTATTATTAATAAAGTTATATCCATCCAACATGTAACGATTTTCGTTTTCTGAATTTAGCCAGGTCTCTGTTATACCAATAGCCGTAAAATTTAAAGAGAGGCTGCTAAGGTAGGCAGAAATTTGATCAAAATTTTTGGCCATACTCCTCGAGTTAAAGTGTATAGCACTAAATTGTACTAAATTTGGATCTATAGACTCTTTGAATTCATCTTCCAAATAATATTTGCAATCATTTACATATTGTTTATCAAAGTCAGCATCAAGAATTGGAATAGAGTCATTTAATCTTAAATCTTCACTCATGTCATTTAAATCATCGTAAGTTATACGTATTTTGTTTACTTGTGCAACACAGTTAAGGAATTCATCATTGTTGACAGAAAAGAATGGAAAGACAGAACACAAATTCACAGACATGCAAAATACGGGACCAAAATATTCATAAAAACAACGTAAACTACAAAATTGAACAGGTCTATTGAGTAGTCCAATGTCTAAATTAATATATCAGGCAATAACAAACAGAAAATATGAAATTGAATGCATGGAAATGCATCAGTGAAGATGATTGTATACTATTATTTGTTCATTAATTTGTCTCTTCACCAGTGTCAAAATTGATCATTAACTGTCTATTTTATTTTCTGCAGTTTCTCTCATTCGTTCATTCATTGTCTTTCTTTATAACCACTTTAATTCTTCTTTGCTACGAATCACTCGCTTGATGGTGTTTCCTCTGGTTGCCGGCAGTAACACGATTACGCGTCCATCTGAGGTCCATGCCTCTTTCACCTTCTCATGCTGCTTAGCTGCATAGAGAAGGTCCTGATTGGTCTTCGTCAATGCCTCGTCGATTCCGATACCACTTCCCTTTAGCTTCCTGCGCACTTTCAGGATTTCAGTTCTCATGCGATAGGTAGTGAGCTTCACGATGATTGCTCGCGGTCTTGGTTTCTTCGATGCTCGCGCTGTGCCAGATGCCAGTGACGTAGCTCCGTGTGCTTCGTCACGCTTGGGAGCAGCGATCCGATGGGACCGGTCTATGTCATTCGGGTAGGGATACCCCGAGACGCTCCGTCACCAACTTACATATGACGTCATCAGTGTTCTCACTCACACTGACATTCCCTTCACGGTTCATCTCCTCAACACCGTAGAACTTGATGCAATTTCGCCGAGAGTATTGTTCAGTATCGTTTAGGGACATTTTGAAGTTGTCTATAGATGATTGTTGATTACGTAACTGATGATTCAATCTCGTAATTTCTACTTCTTTTGATTGCAGGATGGACTCAAATTCCAACAGTTTTACGTCATTATGGTCAAGTCGCTCCATTATGTTTTCGTGAACCTTTTCAATCTTTGACAGTCGCTTGATAAGTTTACTTAATTGTTTGCTTACGGCTTTATCGACTGCCTTTTCAATACCATCGTAGTAATCGTCGCTTTGGAGATATTCACGAATAGTTTTCATGGCTGCTTCTTCAGCCTTAGATTAAACTGGAAATATCAACTGAAGCCAGTGATTCACTCAGGGGAATGTGATATGTCCC
>CP137673.1:37575041-37612101 GCA_037976565.1 Mesocentrotus franciscanus
TAGTAGTAGTAGTAGTAGAAGTAGTAGTAAAAGTAGTAGTAGTAGTAATAGTAGTAGCAGTAGTAGAAGTATAAGTAGTAGTAGAAGTAGTAGTAGTAGTAGTAGTAGTAGTAGTAGTAGTTTGTAGTAGTAATGGTAATGATAATAGTGACAATAATAATGATTATAATAAAGCTGATGATAATGATGATAAATGTTTGTCTGAGACATAAATCATTTCTAATGGCCAGACAATATTTTCTAAAGAGAAAAAAATAGAATTTAATTGTCTGGATTTGTACTGTCTAACTTGAGTCATTAATTTAATTACTTTAAGTTATTGCATGAATTAACATGTATAGAAGATGAAGATGTAAGTTTCTTTACTTTCTATCATCAATAGGAATACCTCATTCTTCAAGCCAAGGTAGTTGGTATCGATGGTTTCATGGTTGAGTGGGTAAGTATACATATGTATACCTATACATGAGTTGTGATTCTATGATGTATTACATACATAGTACATTAGCAGTCTTCTCTTAACTGGTTGATATAATTGATTACCGGTATATAATATTGAATCTGCTTGTACTAGTTAATTTGCTCTTGCAATAATTTTATATAATCATTGAAAAGAAAATCATCGATAGAATATGATTTTAGAAGTTTGATAGTTGTCTGCTATGAACCATTTCATTTGTGTGTGTGTGTGTGTGTGTGTGTTTACCCTTTTCTTTGTTTACTTAACCAAAATGATCATCAAAGGCTAATGACTGGATATTTATGTTTAATTATGAAATATTGAAACATGTGTAAATGTAATAATATTAATAGAAATATTGACTGATCAGTATGCATTACTACAATGCTTCATGGTCTTGAGAAGTATTTTGTTAACAATATTACATATTTGGACTTTGCTATTTTAATAGGGATATATGGATCATTCTAGTGATAGAGCTTTGAGGAGCTATCTTACATTAGCCCAGAGACATACACCATTCAAACTGGCTGTCAATTGGTACGTATTAATTCTTAACATTAAACTGCCTCTAGCTGTAAGGTTCATTATAAGTAAAAACATGCATTGAAAACAACAACAACAAAAAGTTGAAAATATGTTATAATGATTTAAAGCAACATGTACCGGTAATACTTGATATGGATTTTAGGTATTTTATCATTGATCTATTGAGAAAAGTTATTTACAATTACGTTACTATTGAATGGATATTGCCTTTGATGGTATTATTTTAGAGTTGAAATATTTCTAGAATGATTTTTTTATTAAAGAGCAAAACAATGTATATTCTATAGATGAGAAATTAAAGATAAGCTGAGTTCTGTTATTGAAAAAAATTAGATTCTCACAGAATCCAACTAAACTTACTCTGAATGTTCAAGATTACAAATAAATGACATGTGCTATGTAGAAAATGTATAGGGGCTGAGTAATGAGCATATAGAAAGATAAGGAAATCAAGGTAAGTAGGCCCGACACCATGTACTTAACACAGCTAGGTCACTATGTGCAAATGACAGTTGTGATTTTTATTGAAGATGATTTCCAGCAAGTTTTTGTGAGGTTATTTTTATTTTACTGATTCAAACAATCAATCTACTCTAGGATATACAATCCAAAATGATTTATAGCTGTGTTCTCTCGACTACCATTCCCATACCAGAGCTCAAGATTAGCTTTAATTAACAGGACATTTTTTTAAATTTCAGTCTCTTTTTATTTCTTTCCATTCAAATATTGATTCCTTCTAGGTGTGACCATTGGTTGGCATCAGAGTTAAAGAACAAATCATCTCAAGAGGTATGTATTATAACACTAAGATGATTTACACTGTATGTATGTAAATCAGATGTGAACTTACATTGGAATAACAGTCACACAATTAAAAAGTCTATCATTGTTATACATATATGTTTTAGGTAAACAGTTGAATACATTAAGACTTGGGTATAGTGACTGTTTTTTTTTTTTAATCTCCTTACCCCCCAAATTAGAAAAAATGTAAACAGGAAAGTCAACAACACTATTATTTGAAGGATTTTTTTTTTCTGTAAAGAGTAGTATAGCTATTGAGGGGTACTTTCGGTTTTTGTCTCGCCTGCGTAGCAAAAAGCGAGACATAGGCGCCGCTTTTCCGGTGGCGGCGACGGCGTCAACATCAAAACTTAACCTAAGGTTAAGTTTTGAATTGTTAATATAATTTTGAAAGTATAAGGTCCTATTAAATGAAACTTGGACTAAAGGGTTATCAAGTATCCCCAATCATGTGAGGAAAATTTCAGGTCACAAAGTCAAGGTCAAAGGTCATTTCAGGTCAACAAACTTAGACTATGTTGTGGCATCATCATCAAAAACTTAACCTGAGGTTAAGTTTTTGAATTTGTAATATAATTTTGAAAGTATAAGTTCTTATTCAATGAAACTTAGACTAAAGGGTTATCAAGTATCCCCAATCATGTGAGTAGAATTTCAGCCCACTAGGTCAAGGTCAAAGGTCATTTCAGGTCAACAAACTTAACTATGTTGTGGCATCAGGCTAAGATTTTTTAATTGTTATCATAATTTTGAAAGTATACATTCCTATTCCATGAAACTTGAACATAAGGGTTATCAAGTATCACCAATCATGTTATTAGTCTTTTAGGTGACAAAGTAAAGGTCAAATGTCATTTCAGGTCTGGAAACTTAGACTTTGTTGTGGCATCAACATCAAGATTTTGAAATTTTAGCATAATTTCAAAAGTGTTTGTTCAAATTCCATGAAACTTGTACCCAAGGGCTATCAAGTATCACAAATCATGTGACACAAATTCCAGGTCACAAAGTCAAGGTCAAAGGTCATTTTAGGTCAGTAGACTTGGATTATGTTCTCAAAATTTAATATGAGAATTAATAAATAAATTGTTGTTATTTGTTCATATTTCATGAAAGTAAATATTCGAATCATTCGAGTACTTTCCCATGAATATTCTAATAGTAATTTTAGTATTCGATCCCAGGCCTAGTATGTACATGATCAGTTACAGCTAGGTGACAATATTGATGTTTCGATAATATATATTGGAGTATATCTCATAATAATGTTCTCATTATGCTAATGAGACGTGATGTGATGTAGATGGGCTTTACCTTCCAATTGTTTTTACACAAAATGCTGAAAAATCCTCTTTTCTTAAAAAGTTTATTAGATAACTTTATTTGTAAATTATTGTAAATTACTGACAAGCATTGAAACATTTATAGTCTTACCCATACACTAAATCTCATTATATTGTATTCTTATGATACAGTAAATAATTATTCTGATGATTCATAATCAATATTCACTTCAAAATGCTTATTATATTCAGAGGATTTCATTTTCGGGGGTCTGCAAATGGGCCACCCTGCCTATAAAAATAATGTCCCAACCTCCATTTTTCATCATATCGAATTGCGTAATGCCGAATTGCGTAATGCAGGCGAGACCGCCGAGAGCGTTTCACTTGTTTTTAATCAAGTTTTGTATGGAGTACAGATGTACTCTTAACCATTAAACGGATCACTGATATCATTTACATTGTTGGCAATGCAGCTAATACGTAGGCTTTATGCATGCTACCGACTGCTAAATGTTAATCTGGATGTGAATTTGTACATACAAAACAATGTATTGAAATGTTATGCACCTGTGAAGGTTTAAAGAAAGAAAATATCTGAATATGAAATTATCTGTTATTTTATCCTATTTGATGCACAGGTGATTGATGTGTTTCATAGCAATCTACAATACCTGATGGACAATATGTACAGCTCTCCTCTAGCATTATATCACCATGGTAACCCAGTCATCTTCTGGTTTGGAGGAGGTCTTACATCAGAACAGTTCAGAGGTACAAGTCATGTGGGAAATATTATTCCAAAACGCTTTGAAATTTTGCCCAAACCATGGCTAAGACAAATTTGTGAAAAACTTATCAGTCAAGTTTAGCACTGGTGTAGAGATGTGGGTATTCTAAGACTGTTGACAGTCTCTTACAATGACTCCCCTGTCTATTACATTGGTTATTCATTCCTACCATTGAATTCCAAGCAAAAGGTCCTACAAGGCTATACCTGAAGTTAAGGGATCATTCCCTGGAATCATCCTGCCATATTTCATTTTGTTTCTTCACTGCTTGAACATTGTAAGGATTGAAATGACCTCACAATTTCAAAGTAGTGTGAGGTCGTTTCATTCCTCATGTTAGTATGAACCCTTGCACTCAGGTACATCGTTATTATATAAACATTTTATTGTGTATTTTGATGTTTCCTGCAGCTCTTCTGTCCATGCCCATCACCTTGCCACCCGGTGCCAAGCCTCCTATATGGATCGGAAGCTTCTTAAAATTCACTGCTACCCCAGAACTGTGGGAAGAGTGGAGTGATCTATTGAATGGTACATTTGGCTGGTCCCCGTACGGAACGAGACCAACACCAGCAAACATGTCTGAATGGGATTTCTATGGCACTGTTGATGATGCTGTTCAGTATCAGGTTAGTACGCATTGATCATATTCAGACATCACATTAGTGAGCATATTGTAGAAGATTCCACATATTGATGTGAGTACTTGAATGAGACTAGTAGAAGTCATTGTTGGGGTCTAGTAAAAATGAATAGTAATTCTCAGGTATATGAATGTTGCAAAATTGACAGAATTACCTATTGAAGATTAGATATAATGGTTTGCTAAAGAAGAAAACAAAACTTAGTACACTACCTACATGTACTACTATGTGTAATAACATTTACCTTTCATTGTTTCACAGTTACATTGTGTATCTCCTCCTTAGTATATACTGCATTGGAATGAGGGAGTCTTTTCCTAGCTGGTATGCTAAGATTAAACAAGAGAAGATTTTGCCCTGTTTGTTGGGTGAGGCTCCTTTAACTTGAAAGAAGTTACTTGTCTGGCAAAACTGTAATAGAATGAAAAGTAGAAAGCTGTCAATGAGTAGAACTACATTTTCATTTTTTTTTGGCTTGCAGAAGAATGTACATTACATCCAAGAACTGAAGTCATTGAATTCCAGTCCATTAGCCAAGGATTAAAAGTGTATTGGTGATGTGATATGTGTTTGTTGGTTTTCAGAGGAATGTGTCTAAGTTTGGAGATAGCTGTGTATCTACAGGAAGATGTGTGCTATGGTGTGGATCAGCCTCTCCAGGGTTTGATAATAGAGGGTGTGCTGGATGGGGTCGTGTACTACGCTATCTACCCTGTCTTGATATCAACAATCAGTCCAGGTACAGTAGTTACATTTCATCACAAATAGCAAATAAATTTCCAGCACATTTAGTGAGCTTCAACATATATTTTTTTAAGTGATCCATATTACATCCATCTTTATTGTATTTCAGTTGAGAAGCATGATATGGTATAAATTCAGATTTATTTGTTAATTTTAGGTGAGCAGATGACAGTTGTAAGTATAGTAGAATACTAGTAGTCAGATAAATAAATGGTTCTGAATGATTACATTAGTCTTTTGTAGTTGGTTTGATTGACTTTTGTGAGCTGTAGGTCTTGAAAGATGTTGTGATTATCTGCTCTGCCATTGGGACTTTACTGTATTGAAACAGTGAAAAGGCATTTTAGTTTTGCATTATTGAAATGAAGAAATATATATTGTGGTATTAAAGTATTCTGTTGCTTCGATCTTTTTTGGCATAGGCAATAGTAATGAAGAGATTTTTAAATGTTAATATGTTGCGTATTTTCTTGATATATGATATTCCATTGAAACTCTCCATTATAGGTCCACGTATGAAGTACAATGGGAGTATCATCTCAGTAGTAAAACATCAGCAGAGTATATTATAATACCAACCATCAATGATTTCCCTGGTATGTATCTTTATTTTTTTAAACATTTAATATTAGTTTTTAAAAAAGAAATTAAGATAACACTATTTGAAATATGTGTGCTAAAAATAGTGTGATTTAATATTGATGATAATATATATTGATTGGTATTTTCCCATGTACATATTTATAGGATATATCATATATGTATTGTTATTTTCTTTAATACAACACTATGTCCAATGGAAGGTAAAGGGAAAGCAGACTCTATTTGTTATTGTTATGTATGAACCATGTCATAAATGTTGAGTTGCCATAAATTGTGGCAACTTAAACGAGCTCGTCACTGTTTCTGACCAACTTTTTTTTTCCTGGCACCGTCTACAACCCAGTTGATAATAGTACTAGATTGTTGAATTATCAAAGGTATTATGGATGTTGTGTTATTGTTGCCACATCTAGTTGAACTTCTAATTGCATGCATATAAATTCTGCAGTTTTGCAATGCATAGGTGATTATTTGATGCTAAATGGACATTTATTTTGATTGAAGTTGTCTTCTTACATTGTTCCTGCACAGAGGCCACTCCTATTCTTGATGTCAATTCATCCCTGTCAAGTCTGTACAGTACATTGATATACGCTAGTCTATGGAAAGACTATTCCTATGACATCAGAGGGCTTATACTATGTCCTGTATGGTATAAATTATACAAGGAGATGCAATTCTACAATATGACCCCAGGGATTAATGGTGAGTAGTACTGAGTTCAATGTGCTATGCAATATTACTGCATTTCATGTACTGTCGTCTGCTCCTTTCACTCCTGTTCATTTGCAATAATGCTTTTTTGTCTCACCTGCGTAGCAAAAAGCGAGACATAGGCGCCGCTTTTCCGGTGGTGGCGGTGGCGAATAAATAATTCTTCTGATAATTCTTAGTCAATATTCACTTCAAAATGCTGATTAGATTCAGAGGATTTCATTTTGGGAGCCAGCTAATGGGCCACCCTGCCTATAAATAATGTCCCTACCTCAATTTTTCATCATATCGAATTGCGTAATGCAGGCGAGAGCGCCGAGAGCGTTTCCCCGAGAGCGTTTCCCTTGTTTATTGTACAATTTTATTGTATGTTTTTCATATTTTGGCAAAACAAAATATCAAATGATATTGAAGTACAGGTATTTACATGAATGATATCCTGGTTAAGTCTGTTGTTGACATAATTAGATTTGGTTTATTGAAAGGCCTTTACTATTGAAATGCAGATTATTAAATAATTAAGACTTTTTTTTACTTAAATAATTTAGCATGAATTTGTCTTGGTTTGGCTGTAATGTTTTTTACATACAGAAAGTAGAAAGCAATTGTAGAGGTGGATTCGTCAGCTTTATAATACTGAAATAACAGCTGGATTGCTAATTTCTTTCAGTTCAATCTCTGGAGGATTCTCTTCAAGCTGCCAAGCTAGCAATCAGTCAAGGAACACAAACATCACTGTCTAAAGCTTGGATTCTCATCCACAATGCCAAGTGAGTACATGTATTTTTATTCTACTTTTCTTCAAACTTTCTGTTATTTTGGAGAGAGGGAATGGAATGATTTAGCATAGACTGGATCATAGAGCATTTTACATTTGTCGATTGAAAGCTATTGTCCTAAAGTTAAAGCATGAAATATGATGATGTGTAATTAGGTAATACCTACCCAATGCCTACGGGAACCAGGTGACCCCTGTTGACCCCCTCAACAATAAATTATTTTTATTTTTACTTAAGAGATACCCAACTGATAAACAAACAGTAATGATTCATATCATTTGTTATCAGTTTGGGAACTTATAAAACATACCTCAAGTTACAAAAAAGGACCAATGTATGACTTCTTCATTGTTGTGATGTTTACCATGCAAATTTTATTTTTTCATGGATGTACATATGCATTGAAAAATCTTGTTAGTACACATGTGTACACCTTCTAATGTGAAGTGTTCAAGCGTTCATCTATTCACCTATTTCTTTGATTCTTGTGTTTGTATCCAGAGACCTTCTAGACTCAATGATCAAATCATATATCAAAGAAGATGACATCATGATACCAGTACCAAGCTCCATCATGTCATTCTCCCTTCCACCCATCATAGAGAATGGATCTTACATCGTCAATAAAACCAGTCATATCTATCTCCACATGGCTGAGGAGACGGCATCAATACTCAGACAAAACAACTTTAAGGTAAGGAGGGTGAAAGAATTGTTTAAATAATGTATATACAGTCAAACCCGTCTATAGCGACCGCCCAAGGGAAACACAAAAAGTGGTCTTTGTAGACGGGTTCCTTTAGTACATGTTTCAATGAGAAACCATTTTCAAGGGAAACAAAAAACATGGTCTTTGTAGACAGGTTTGACTGGACCATGTTAGGACCAGGGGGTGATGTTGGACTCTTTTTAAGGGTCAGTGTATTCCATAAGTAAATTCTAGCAATACCCTGGTACATTTCCATATAAAAATATATTATCTAGCCTGCATGGACAATTAGTCTGGTCAAAAAGTTCGCATTTACTTTTTATTTGAATTTTCATTTTTCAATTTCAGACTGATCATTCTCTCTTTCATCATTGTCGAGCAATCAATCAGGTGATCTACAAACATTGTGATTAGGGGTTTGGTGAATCTTTTGTTTGTTAATGTAGAGGGGGTTGGAGAGTGGTGGAATCATGAAAAATGTGATTGGACATTATGTTTCCCATTTTCAGCAATTTTCCTGAAGAAGTCATACATGTATTTCTACCAATGCTTTTGTGCCTCCAGGGTTTGCTTAGGTTTCAGTACCAGCCACTTTATACACAAGGCCTTAACTACATAAGAGTGACATCCTCCAGTGAGACACACAAATCAGACCCATCTCACAAGTATACATTCCACTCTAAGGGACTGGCCAAGGAGTCTAAGCCACTCAGGAGCTTGAAGTACACAGTAAAATCAGACAGATCTGAAGTGTGTAAGATACATGTTAACGGAACAGAGAAGGGTGAGTAGATGTGAAATGAGAGGAGAACTGGATATAATAAAAATATTGAGATAGAGATAAGTGTGAAAGGATTACAACAAAGTGATGAAAAATGTCAACTTTGATTCACTTCACATTTATCAAAATATCCCCTTTTGGGGGGGGGGTACCTGCCAATTCAGTTGTACTCGTACACTGCATGTGCCGACAATTTTTTGTATCAACATACAAAACTCAATTATACAGTAAGAAATGCAAGATGTATCCTGTACCCCCCCTCTCTCTCTCTCTACGAGTATGTGTATTTCTGTTTATCTTTCTATTTGACTTTTTCTCTATTTTGATCATTTAATATTGATTTTTAAAATTTATATCGATTATTATATTCCCAATGTCATGTGTCTGTTTTATCATCTTTTCACCGTTGTCTCTCTTCCACCCTGTCTCTCTTCCACCCTGTCTCTCTTCCACCCTGTCTCTCTTCCAACCTGTCTCTCTTCCACCCTGTCTCTCTTCCACCCTGTCTCTCTTCCAACCTGTCTCTCTTCCACCCTGTCTCTCTTCCAACCTGTCTCTCTTCCACCCTGTCTCTCTTCCACCCTGTCTCTCTTCCACCCTGTCTCTCTTCCACCCTGTCTCTCTTCCACCCTGTCTCTCTTCCACCCTGTCTCTCTTCCACCCTGTCTCTCTTCCACCCTGTCTCTCTTCCACCCTGTCTCTCTTCCACCCTGTCTCTCTTACACCCTGTCTCTCTTCCACCCTGTCTCTCTTCCACCCTGTCTCTCTTCCACCCTGTCTCTCTTCCACCCTGTCTCTCTTCCACCCTGTCTCTCTTCCACCCTGTCTCTCTTCCACCCTGTCTCTCTTCCACCCTGTCTCTCTTCCACCCTGTCTCTCTTCCACCCTGTCTCTCTTCCACCCTGTCTCTCTTCCACCCTGTCTCTCTTCCACCCTGTCTCTCTTCCAACCTGTCTCTCTTCCACCCTGTCTCTCTTCCACCCTGTCTCTCTTCCACCCTGTCTCTCTTCCACCCTGTCTCTCTTCCACCCTGTCTCTCTTCCACCCTGTCTCTCTTCCACCCTGTCTCTCTTCCACCCTGTCTCTCTTCCAACCTGTCTCTCTTCCAACCTGTCTCTCTTCCAACCTGTCTCTCTTCCACCCTGTCTCTCTTCCAACCTGTCTCTCTTCCAACCTGTCTCTCTTCCACCCTGTCTCTCTTCCACCCTGTCTCTCTTCCAACCTGTCTCTCTTCCACCCTGTCTCTCTTCCAACCTGTCTCTCTTCCACCCTGTCTCTCTTCCACCCTGTCTCTCTTCCACCCTGTCTCTCTTCCAACCTGTCTCTCTTCCAACCCGTCTCTCTTCCAACCCGTCTCTCTTCCACCCCGTCTCTCTTCCAACCCGTCTCTCTTCCAACCCGTCTCTCTTCCACCCCGTCTCTCTTCCACCCGTCTCTCTTCCACCCGTCTCTCTTCCACCCGTCTCTCTTCCAACCCGTCTCTCTTCCAACCCGTCTCTCTTCCAACCCGTCTCTCTTCCACCCTGTCTCTCTTCCACCCTGTCTCTCTTCCACCCTGTCTCTCTTCCAACCTGTCTCTCTTCCACCCTGTCTCTCTTCCACCCTGTCTCTCTTCCAACCTGTCTCTCTTCCACCCTGTCTCTCTTCCACCCTGTCTCTCTTCCACCCTGTCTCTCTTCCAACCTGTCTCTCTTCCACCCTGTCTCTCTTCCACCCTGTCTCTCTTCCACCCTGTCTCTCTTCCAACCTGTCTCTCTTCCAACCTGTCTCTCTTCCACCCTGTCTCTCTTCCACCCTGTCTCTCTTCCACCCTGTCTCTCTTCCACCCTGTCTCTCTTCCAACCTGTCTCTCTTCCAACCTGTCTCTCTTCCACCCTGTCTCTCTTCCACCCTGTCTCTCCTCCACCCTGTCTCTCTTCCAACCTGTCTCTCTTCCAAACCGTCTCTCTTCCAAACCGTCTCTATTCCACCCTGTCTCTCTTCCACCCTGTCTCTCTTCCAACCCGTCTCTCTTCCACCCTGTCTCTCTTCCACCCTGTCTCTCTTCCAACCTGTCTCTCTTCCAACCTGTCTCTCTTCCACCCTGTCTCTCTTCCAACCTGTCTCTCTTCCACCCTGTCTCTCTTCCAACCTGTCTCTCTTCCACCCTGTCTCTCTTCCACCCTGTCTCTCTTCCAACCTGTCTCTCTTCCACCCTGTCTCTCTTCCACCCTGTCTCTCTTCCAACCTGTCTCTCTTCCACCCTGTCTCTCTTCCAACCTGTCTCTCTTCCACCCTGTCTCTCTTCCACCCTGTCTCTCTTCCACCCTCTATAAATAGTATTCATAATCTTATACCAATCTTTTCTCTCTAAACCCGTTTCAATTTCTGTTCTCATCAGGAGCCTGGCAGAATGCTACAGTAGCAATGTACAAGGAGAATCAATCTTGGGATCATTCAGCCACACATGAATCAGACCTGGTCTTTGTCTCGGTAGCTTCCTTTGCAATCAGAAACATATCCCTTCAATTTACCGTCTTCTCAAAGAGATAGTAATGATTGAGGTGTCATGTCCGACTGGTTTAAACACTTGACTGGGGATGTGAAGCCGAAGGTCATGGGTTCAATCTCCAGCACTGTACTTGTGTCCTGTTGCACACAGTGTGTTTACATTGTATAATTCAATGTGGATCAAGAGACTTGGGAGGATATCCACAAATTCATCGTTTTGAAAAGTGACTTCTTCTGTTGATTAGACAATAATGCAATACCAATGACTTTTGTTCTAGACTAGGTGGCATGATCATCTGTATGTAATTAATAAATTTATTTATTCTTCATATATTTATGTGTATGTACTTGAATGATTACAGTATGTGTTAAATGGATATTTGTGTAAGTTTAGGCGGGATCAGATGTTTAAGAGTATACAAAAGAGAAGGAAGTGAAGAGGGAGGGGGATAGAAAGGGAGAAAGAGACCAAAAAGAGTAAAAGGGTTGAATCGGTAACAGAGAATAAACAAATAGGCTACAGAGAAACGCTGTCTTGTAAATCATAATAAAACTTGGACCATTGTCAAGGGTACAGATTGAACACATAAAGTAATGAGTGCCTGAGCAAGAGGAGAGGGGGGAAGAAGGGGAAAAAATGAAGAAGTAGAGAAAGAGAGAGGGAAAAAAAAGAGATGGAGGTAAGAGAAGACAGAGAGAAAAGGGAGAGAGAAAGAGGCGATATAGGTTAAGAGATGTAAAGAAACTTGAGTAACACAATAAAGACATTTGAAAATCTCACATTTGTTAAATCTAAAGAGTTTATTGATTATGCTATCCTAAATGGGTCTGGGTACATGCCATAATGTGTGGCACAATGACACATTGCTAACCACAAACTGCTTGATGAACGTGCATTCATACAACATCTTTTGGAAGTATATTGGGATAATTTAGACATAAGAAGCATTTTAATAAGAACAGCCCGGCATAGAAACACTCTGTATTGCTTCCATTGTCTTTTGCATAAGTGATCGTTGCAATTAGAACAAATAATGGTTGTTGTGTTTGAATCTACTTGCATTGGACATAAAGGAGACTCACAGGGGATTCTTGTACAGTTTACCCTTCGCTCAATGCCACAACTGAATACATTCTTTGATCTTCCACCGAACATTGGTTTGTTGTTATTGGTAAACTTAATAGCTTTACAGCACCAGTCACACTCACTGACCCTGGTTTGATGGTCAGAGCCAGCTGTAACATCTGAAGAAGCTGATCTAACTGTTCCTGTCACATGGCACCTACAACTCCTTGAAGAACCTTGAGTTCTACGTCTGTTCAACCTACACCATGTTTGTATAATCTTTCCATAATTACCAGAGGTTGACTTTGTGCATGATTTTGACTCGCATGATTGGTACATGCTACTAGCTTCAAACATAGATTCATTAGCCATTGGACCATTCATCTCTGAGCAGGCACTTATACAATGAAGGCATGTTGGAGACAAACGATCTTGTTGAGTCTTTAGGATACATGATGTTGAACAAATTACGTTCTGAAAGGGAAACAATCTCTCTACACAGTAAAATAGGAGCTCTACAAATTCTGACATATGGCATGTGTTATCTAACAAACACATCTTTGAGCAATTACTAGTTCAAACAAAACAAAAAAGTAAATAACAGGAGATTGGAATGAATTGATAGATATGGAGATGAATAAATATAATATACCTAACTTCTCTGAGAGATTTACTTTACTAAATTCAAATTCCTTACAGATCTGACAACAACCGCAAGACAGATAAATAACTTCTTCTTCAAGGAAGAAATTTGCAGTGTGTACTGAATACCAGAAGTACCCTTTGTAATGACAGCAGGAATTGAATTCTAAATCAATTATAACTGCTTAATAGTTATCAACAGTGTTATGTATTTCTTTAATATATATTGTGGTATTATCAGCAATGTATTACAAAGACAAATTAGTTTCCAAACTTCTGTCTATTACTTTGAAGAGAAAAGAGTATAACTTAAAGGTGATAAGAAAGTTCCTTAAAGGCTTGTAAATAATGCTTAAATGCAATAAACAATTTTCACACAGAAATTCAATGACAATTCTAATATACCAACTACCAATTCAGATAATATTAACAAGAGATATAGACCAGTTCAAATCGTATCTGGGTCTGGTCTATATGATCAGGTGTACTCCTCAATCTCTCTTTCTTTGTATTTGATCTCTCCACACAAACTGACAGGAAGGCAGGCAGGCAACAACCCCAGAAGATGACTAGGTCCTCTAGGATTCAAAACGTGGTGGGATATCGTCTCGGCTACTCGTGTTCGAATTCGTCGACTTCAGTGCACTCTTCTCCAATAAAGAATTCGACTACCTCCTCCTCGTTGTCATCATCGTGTTCAAGCTCATCGGTATCCACACCTGATAGAAACAGAAAAATATGAGAGATTAAACTTTAAAATCTTCATGACTGAGGTTGATACATCATGCAGTTACTGGCTTATTTTCATTAAGTTCATTGGTCAATCTCAATACACTACTCAAAAGTATTATGAACAGAAAACAATGTCTCAGTTTGACTTTCAAGTTAATGTTCACAACATAATTTCTTTTTAAAATTCATTTGAAACTAGTCAAGCAACTCATACCTATGTTTACATCTAAAAGGAAATTATTCTAGAACAATAATCAGGTTGCAATGCTAATTACGGATTGTATCTGGTCTGTCGGCACAAGACTACATGGCTGTCAGACAGCATGGGTAGTCTTGCTTCTAGGACCGGATTGGTTTTACTCTCGGCCATTTGTTTGGACTCCAAGCAACCACTGAACAGGTTACATGATGTGGCAGAAACATGGCTGAACAACACAGATTTATGTAGATTTCAAAAGTCCAACATGCTCAGCTCTCTTTATTGCAAGTCAGCAAGCACATTATGGTTTATTAATCTAAGGTTATACTGTCTATCTAAATCAACAATTAGTTTCCTACACTTTGGTGCAAGAAATGTCTTAAACCATTAAATCCAAAATGCCTTCTACACATTGCAATACCACTTGACAACTCATAACACAGAACACCAAAGTTAACTAGAAAAAATTTAAAATTCTGAAGATTTAAAAGACAAGATGGGATTTTCTTTGCTGCACAGGAGAAGCGTCCCCCTACTGATTACGAAAACGTAGGAAATTTGTGATGAAAATCCCTTCTGTGGTAAATGGTAGCCACACAATCTCAAATCATTAAGCCTAGATGTAGAAGTGTCATAGTCGAGTGGTTTAAACTCTTGAAATTCAAAGGTCGTGGTTCGATCCCCGACACGGCACTAATTTCCTTTGGCAAGGCATTAATCTACATTTGCCACTCAATACCCAAGAGAGAAATGGGGACCTGGTAGGATGACAAATGCATTTGTTTTAATAATTGCCTAAGCCCTCACGGTGACCATATGGTAGGAATACTCCCCAGGGAGTGGAGATGGTGCACATTGTGCGTGAATGAATCTGTTGACCAGGGTAATATTATCTGTACAGTGCTTAGAGACAGTATTCCGTATTAAGCGCTATATAAATCCAGATTATTATTATCCTTCTGTGCAAATAGTGATATTCATCGTGAATGAAGATACTGACCACCACGTAGTTTCAACCTTGTCTCCTTCTCAGTATCATATCTCTTCTTCATCCTCTCCACGATCTCTACGAAGTCATTCATCTGCTGCTGACGACGTTCAATGAGCTCCTGAAAGATACACACATATTAGGGATTCATTTATAATACATAGAAATCGAGAAAATGATGCAGTAACTAATTTGAGATTTCCAATGATGCTCCGATTTCAGTTAGAATAAAAGTTTGACATGCCATTACCTATCCTACACACTGAAAAAAATAAGATGTTGTGCTTTGATATTTATTAGTAATCAGAGTGTTGATACATGACATTAGAACTGCAGTTGCTGTCTGTTTGAGTATATGTTTGCTCATAAATATTAATAACTTCACCCCATTTTTTTTTTTTTTTGAGAGAGAGAGACTATACAGAATCAAGAAGTTTAGGAATGCAGATCTAATGTTGGTCTAGAATTATGGTAGAATCTAATATTTTGCATATCAATATTCATGCTGATGACAGGGTCTACCGACACCTTTACAAATCATTATTTTGTGATAATGAACACAAGCTACTTATAGTACATGTTCACAGCTACACTGCAATCATGTGTTGTGAAAATACAAAACAGCCTATAGAGTATTGCTTTCTACCGAGTCTCATATCTTACCTTGGAGGCCTTGGATTTCTTCTTGGCATCCTGGATCTCAAATATCTTGCTGTAAGACTTCATGTTCTTCTTGATCTCCTGCAAATATAACATCACACTTTTAATTGTCACAAACTTCCACTTGCTTAAGGGAGAGGTAAATAGTATATCAATAATATGTGGGTCATGTTGATTTTTTCCTTTTCACATCATTTCAATCAGGTAAAAGTTTTTACATGCAAAGGTTATTTAATAAGAAACATTTTTGTGCGCTTGAAATATGACACTAAGTGTGGCTAATTAGCATATAAAGAAATACATAAGAAATACTTGATATTGCTCTCATTCATGAACTAATACTGGGGTCACCTTCAAACTTTGTGGAAATGTGCTTGGTTACTGTGTTGATGGATTGTATTAGTTATTTTGTAAAAGAACACATCTTTTATAATTTTTTATGATTTTTATTGTCCAATCAATTTCGGATGAGCTAATTATATATTCATAAGCTTAATTGTGAGAAAATGGTTACTTGTTTTTAAAAATGGAGCAATACAAACATCAGAACATACATCTCACAAGCAGAACACCAAGTTTGAACTCAATCCATCATTGCATTCTCACAAAATCAAGGACACAATCATACCATGCAACTGAAAATCTTACTTTTGAGAAAATAAAGAAAACAAAAGGCCGTCCATTTTAGATACATACACATGTTACCAAGGCGTTCACAAAAGATGCGACACTCATTCTTTTCCGATATATACAGATAATTTTATTCATTATTTAATTTTTACCTGAGATAAATACATTTTACCTGAGAAGTCAATTAGAAATAAATAAATAAAGAACTAAACTACTTTGGTGGGGAAGCTCGGCTACCAGCGTATATATCTGTTAATGTAGCCCAGCTTCCCCGAATACAGTTGCTGTCAAGGAGTGAAATGATGTGGCAGTGAGGTGCTGGTATCCAATAGTAACCTATAGCTAGAAACTAGACTACAGAACTAAAGGAAACAGAACAAAAAAAGAAATTATAGTTCATAAAAAGTAAGAAATATTTACATCTTTGAAAAATTCTAGTATTTATAAAATATTGTTGAAAATGCACATCATGAAATTTGAGAATTGGATAAAAACTAAAACTATAACGAGTATGTACAACAGGAAATTTGAGAATTGGATAAAAACTAAAACTATAACGAGTATGTACAACAGGAAAATTAAGGCTATTGAGCCAAGACCACTCTCAGAATATACAATTCAATTCAATTCAATTCAATTCAATATATTGTAGGTACATGTAGACCGAAAATGATCTCATCTCCATGACATTAGTGGGCACCCGTCGAATATGACCCCCCATCCCCCTCTTCTTCTGCTTCTTCCCTATCTTTCTTAGCTCTCCTACGTAGTTCCCTAATTCTTTTCGTTACTTGACTAGCTTTATATTTAGCATTTCTAATTCTAATTAAATCCCTTCTACGCGCTGCATGAATGGCATGGGCTCCCATCCTGAGATTTAGGTGCGTGAAAGTTCTGTAGCGACCATTCTCTGCGCCACAGTTGAACGAAAGAGCTGCAAGGTTGACTGCAGTTCGAACAACACGTGGACCTCTCCACAGGTGTTTAGGGCACCTTTTCCAGATGAGAGCATTGAAGCTCTCATTCTGGTTCTGGGTGATACCTGGGAGGCATCTCTCAAGGAGATCTGGAGCACTGAGTCGCGTGAATATCGGCAACAGATACTTGAGAAACACAGGGTCTAAGTGATTCTCGTTGTAGTCCAGTTTGCCTGTCGTTTTGTACCCACACCAGCCATTGTCGGGACAGTACTGGTGACGCACGTCATTATCACTCATCATTACTGAGTGATAAAGAACAGCCAGTACCGCCCTGCGCATTTTTTCTACAGCTTTAGCCCTATCTTCTACATTATCTAACGCGTCCTTATTAGCATTCCTACGTATTGCACCCCTATAAAACCTACATAATCTTCCTATTGATTGCGTGTCTGATGTTCCCTTTAGCCTACCCTTCCCATATCCTACCCTCTTACCATCATCTAATTTTTTACCTGAATAATTCTTCCGAAAGTTATCTAACGCTTTGTACATCCTTTTCCCTACATGCCCTACACACTCTATCTTACGTACCTTATGCCCTTCCCCATAGATCCCTTCTATACTCTTAAAAGAACTACTATCCCCATCACTAAGCATGTATATATATCTTAATCTATAATTATCTACTGACCTACCCCACATAGTTTGAGCTGCTTCTGCTTCCATCCCCCCACTACTACCCTTATGACTCCCATAACATACATGCCCTGCCTCCCACTTCTTATACCTCTCCCCCTCCCTATCCCACCCCTTCCGATTACTACATTGCCTACATACTTTTGATAAAACCTCCTGATCCAAAACCTCCCCCGTATCTACTGACATCACCACCCCCACCCCGTGATTCGACGTGTGCCCACGCCTATGCCATGTACCATCATATGACACTGCCACATCCACGATATCGTCGGGTCCGATGGAGGGGTCCTTCTCCCTAGCCTTGTCCCTCAGGCGCTGTGCAGCCTCTTTCATTTGGTCCTTGGCAGCCTGTCAATAAAATAAAAATAAAACAGCTTATTAGTGACATGTTCATGCAAAAGCACAAGATTCTCTAAAATTATAGCTTCATTCTGACATTTCTTTTTGACAAATACTTGAATATTGTACCTTATCTGTAGCCGCTGCTAAGGTTTTCAGATGGCGCTGGTAGCTCAGCTGAGTTGATGGCGGAGCGAGTCCAAGAATACTGGTGAGATCAGCAAGTCCCACTCTGCCCAGTCCGACCTCTGATGCTGCCATTACTGCCCTCCTGTTAATATCAGAACACTTTCCTGTCGTCCTTCCCTTGCAGACATTTTCCGATGTCAGGAATGAGTGCTCTGCCTTACAGACGGAACACTTGAGGATGAGGGATGATTCGAGCCCATTCCGTTTTGTTGCATCCTCCAGTGGAATTAGGTGTCCTGCAATTGCAACCATATCATAGAAACATGTTAATGTCAATATGTGAAAATACACTATAGAGGTCTATTAATTTCATATTTATGTTTGTGATTATAAGAAATATTTAGATCTATTCCAGAAATGTCTAAATTATTGTAGCACGATTAGCTTTCAAGTTTCACGCAGATTAAATTGCAACTTCACTCGACTCTCAAGCTTGATCTAATCAGAATTATTATAATACATAAACCTTTTAAAGTAAGCAATAAATAAACAAACACTACACTCATCATATGAAATACATGTTTTAACAATATCTTACCTCCTGGGCATACATGAGCTTCTTTTAGGGCAGATGTCAGGAGAGCCCCACTGATCAGATAATAACCTTCCAAAACCTGACGCGGATCCTTATGGGTGGGACAGGGCTTGGTTTTTTGAGCTGCAGGCGAGTTGTTTAGCTTTAGCTTCCTTTCTGAGGCTGTCTCTTGTGGAGGCACTGGAATCTCATCTATTTTGGCTCTTTTGGTACCATCCCACCTGGTTCCATTAAAACCTTTCCTCTTTTTGGCTTTTCTCTGGTATTTTCGTGGCATTTTTGGTACGAATGTGATACACAGTATGACTGCAGGAGATGACTCACATGGTAGAAATGCAAGATTGTGCAAGCCTTCACCTACAGATGGCAGCAAACACTTTCACATTGAGTGATTCTTGTAGAGCAGACATTGCTCTTTAGAATGATACCTTACTCTTAAAAAAAAGATTGAAAAATTAAGAAACTGCACCATTTGAGATATTTACTTCAGATTTTATTTTTCAAGCACCTGAAGGTCATTAATTCACACAAATTAAATGCCTTTGATCAACTATTTGAGGTGTTTCTAGTGCAAATTTTTACCCTAAATTCAGGATTTAGTTTGAGTAAATATTACTAAATCAAATGGAATTAAAAAAATAGAAATAAAAAAATTACAGAAATTTAGTCATTTTCAATAGTGGAAGTAGTAATATCCCCCTTAAGCAGAAAACTGTTAGGAATATTTTCATCAGAAATGTATCTGGTCTGTCGGCACAAGACTACATGGCTGTCAGACAGCATGGGTGGTCCTGCTTCTAGGACCGGAATGGTTTTAATCTCAGCCATTTGTTTGGACTCCAAGCAACCACTGAACAGGTCACATGATGTGGCAGAAACATGGCTTAATTCTTTCTTTGTAACTTTATACTTAACAAAATAACCAATTACACAAATGATAAAGCTTTAAAAATGTGAAAATCAAATTTCAATTTAACCATTGCACAGAAATATAGAAAATAAAAAATCGTATTAAGTCCATACAAGCTACAAATGACCTTCATGATTAATCCATGAGATGGTTTCATTACTATATTAAAACATGGAAGAAATATAAAACTGTGAAGACACGTACCTTAATCTTCTCTTCGGTGAGCGGGGATTGTGGACGAGGGCGCCACAGGGCTTGACAGAATCTCTCTCTGTCACATTTCTGCAGCAGTTTACCCTGGAAGCTCCATATCCAGTATGCATTGTCAACCTTACAGTAAAATCAAATAAAAAAAGACTTCGTTACTCTTTTGATCACATGGTTCAATACCCTCAACTTGAATCAGTTACCTAAAATCAGGTCAAATCAGGTCAAAATCAGGTCAATTGGACATGTCATATTAGTGGAAGGAGACTTATTTTTGCAAACTATAAATGCCAGCCATTTTTATGCCAACAAACTTTCATGAATTGCAAAAAAGCCAGTGTTGTATCAGTTGTCAATCTTGTTAATGAAACTTGTTAATCTGAACAACTTTGTGAAAATCACCATAATCAAGATATAGTTCTGTTTGAATAGATCCTATGACCTTTGACCCACTGACCTTGTGACTCCACCAGCTGACCCCTGTGATGACATAGCGACCAGTAGGATCCCATTCTACATCCGTTGCCATGAAGTGTTCTGTAGAATTCATGACTGTGATGGTATCATTGCCAGTGTCAATGAACTCAAACACACCATTCATGCTGTCACAGGTAAAAAAAGAAAAAGAAGTGTCATCGATTATAATATAAATTAGAAAGAACCTTACCTTATCCATTCTCTCTGTATATATTTCTCACTACTGCATGAAGTTTTTAATGTAATGATTAATTTCAAAAAGTGTTACATGGAAGATTGTTAGAAGCTAATGAGCATAAACTTCAATCCAACGAGCTCGTCACCCTAAAAAGTAGACTGAAGACACAACTATTGAAGACTGTAACCACTAACTCGATATTTCAATGATTTTACATATACAGTTTACATTTGATACTGTTGTATCTGGTCTGTCGGCACAAGACTACATGGCTGTCAGACAGCATGGGTAGTCTTGCTTCTAGGACCGGATTGGTTTTACTCTCAGCCGTTTGTTTGGACTCCAAGCAACCACTGAACAGGTCACATGATGTGGCAGAAACATGGCTATTTTGAGGTAATTAAGAAAAAGAGAGACTGAGAGGAGAGAGAGAGAGAGAGAGAGAGAGGGCAGGGGAGAGAGAGTGAGAGTGAGCAGACAATGTAGACTTACCTCCTTAGACCAGCTAACACAACAAACTGACCAGTTGGGGCCCAGAAGAGACTATTGGCCGTTTTCCTTTCAATAGTTTCTGCACAAAAGATTAACAGTTGCATAAATTAAACAAGTATACATTTAAAAAGAGCCATTGAATTTGTCCATAAGACCATGGAAATTTACAGAAACACATTCTGTCTTTTGAACTTGCGTAAATATGCAACTAATGAATATGAAAAGCGTTTTTTAAGTGTATCTGGTCTGTCGGCACAAGACTACATGGCTGTCAGACAGCACGAGTAGTCTTGCTTCTAGGACCGGATAGGTTTTACTCTCAGCCATTTGTTTGGACTCCAAGCAACCACTGAACAGGTCACATGATGTGGCAGAAACATGGCTAAAAATATTACCAATATTGTCAACAGAATCTAATTGAAATATATTGACATGTTTATTAAGTAATGTATCACCATCTATGAACATCAAAATAGAGTAAAAGCCAATATTTTCACATGTAGATATTTTCCCTGATGACAAGGACACCAACTTTTTACAAGTTCCTGCTTTCGCAATAATTGACCCACATATTCACACCTTCATCCACAGCACATTTTTGAACGTTGTTTAATTCACAACCCCACAGATCACAAATTTGAGAAAAAAAACCTGCACAAAAAATAAGAGCTTCTATAGTTTAGAATGAAAAAAACAAAGAGATATTGCACATGGCAGGGCGTAAACAAATGGCACTGGTAGGATTAGTTAAGGAGAGAAAAGTGAAATACTTTGGTCATGTTAAAAGGCACCAAAGCCTCTTAAAGGATGTGTTGGAGGGAAGAGTGGAAGGAACTAGACCGAGAGGGAGACCCAGAATCAACTGGGAAGAGAATGTCAAGAACTGGAGTGGACTGCAAGAGTGCACCAGAATGGCAGAAGATAGAGTGAAATGGAGAGATGTTGCAATCAACCTCCGAACAGGGAGAAGATACTTAGATAGATAGTTTGGACTTACTGATAAGCTCGACCTTGCCCTTTGGCTTGATGTTGTAGAAGCTTGCTGAGATTCGAGGGGATTCCCCAAGTAAGATAGCAAACTTGTTTCCTGTAGGCTCCCAAGCAAACGCCATGATGGTTTCTTTCACTTCAATTGAATCCACTGGAATCTGCTTCTCTTGCATTCGGAATATCTCAAAGTTGGTGAATTGGTTCTAAATATAACAAAAACAAAAAAGTAGACGAAAATCTGATAATTCATCAATTCTTAGGAATCCTTTACAAATGTTAATTATTATGGTTCACAGTAACAGAAATGAGCAAAACAGTGATATTTTATTTTTTCCAGATACAGTCATATACTTATCTACATTTTGCAATTTGCAATTTGCAATTCGACACAGGTAACCACCCTCCACTATGACACTTGTCTTCCATGTGTTTGAATCTGTTGGAGATATTAAACTAGACCTCCTATGCAATGATACAGAGTTTTCAATCAAGTTATCAATGTCCAGTATGTATCTGGTCTGTCGGCACAAGACTACATGGCTGTCAGACAGCATGGGTAGTCTTGCTTCTAGGACCGGATTGGTTTTACTCTCAGCCATTTGTTTGGACTCCAAGCAACCACTGAACAGGTCACATGATGTGGCAGAAACATGGCTAATTTTGTCAGTTTCATAATTAAATTCATGATACTGTGTGAGCAGGTAAACTTTCTTTTTACTCATATAAGGTTGTTTTAAATGATAATAAAGAATATGACTGCTTACCTTTTTGCTCTTGGAGAGCCTATCAACCTTGCAGCACATGTAATGACCTTGTTTCTGCCAATGGAGTTTACAGTCAGCTACACTGAAGAGATTCTTGACTCTCAATTCTTTCCTAGATGGGATGGCCATCAACGTCACTCTAGCCGGATTCTCTTTCTCTTCAGGTGTCCAATAACTAATGATATTGCTTGCAGGTGACCAACAGAACTCCCTGGAAAATTCATGTATATATTAATTATCATAGTGGCAATTAGGGCTGTGCATAACCGTGTAATGAGGTACTCGAGTACACTCCCAGCCTTGCCCGCGAATACTCGAATACTCGGACGCCATGTTTTTTTTTGAATTTTTTTGAATTTTTTTGAATTTTTCATTTTTCATTTTTTTTTTTTGCCAACACCATACTACGAACAGTACGAAGGTTCATCTCTGAAAACCCCCGCGATTTTACTTCAAGTTGCTGTTGAAAGCGCCTATTTGTGCTTTTGAATTTTTGACAAATAATTGAAACAATGTTATTTTTAAAACTAAAGATGACAGGCATATATTCCTCCGAGTCCAAACAGAAATCCGCAGATTTGGTCCCAGTTTCTGAGTGGTGAGTTGACAGTGACACCCTGTGTATGATTGAGCTGGAAAACATTTTTACCCCTGCCGGTGCTCTTCTGGCACGGGTGACCGTCGGCCTGGACAGTGCCAGGTGATCGGGAAAAAAAAAAAAAAATGGCGGCCGAGTATTCGAGTACGAGAAAACGTACTCGAGTAGCTGTCAACAGTGCGAGTATTCGAGTATTCGACTACTCGTCGCAGCCCTAGTGGCAATATTCATAAAGCAGACATATCCACCTCTAGAGATACTCAAGGTGCCTACAAAATAATTTAAATTCAAAAGCTCCAAAGTTAATCAATATAGCTACAGATAACCTCGCGTTAGTCGATCTCAACGGGACTGAGTGAAATACGTCGACTTAGGCAATCTTCAAATAAGTTGTACGTAAGTCGTACAAATTCGACTTTCATGTACACATAATCACATTTGTACTAAATATGCAAAAAGAAAGCCAGCCTAGCCAGCAACAACAACACTTCGTTGAGTAAATCCATGCAAACAAAGTTCCTTTAACTGTGTGTGTGTGTACCACATCAATTGTAACCAGCAAGGATAAGGTAGATCTTAAGTATGGCTTTGAAAGTTTGAAACGGTTGCTGACGACTCAAACAGATGCACTAGTGGTATTTCAAACCCTGCCATGAATTCTGTTCCTTGACTAATACATAAAGGAGATGCGTACACTAAATCAGCCTCAATGTTCTGTACCTTCTTGACAATGTCACACAGTATTTGTTGAGGTTGAAACGTCAACCACAATGGTCTGTCCACAATGGTCCGTTCACTCTATTAACAAGAGCTGTAAAACAACTAACATGACACCTGTGTCAAGCATGTACACTTAGATACATGTTGATCACACCCTCTCCCTAATATAACTTGACTCTATGAAAGTAGAGTCTTTTCATTTCTGAAGCTAAGGATACTGTTTAATGACAAACACATTCTTGATTTATTTACAGGTGAAAATGCCATAAAATCTCTGTATCTGGTCTGTCGGCACAAGACTACATGGCTGTCAAACAGCATGGGTAGTCTTGCTTCTAGGACCGGATAGGTTTTACTCTCAGCCATTTGTTTGGACTCCAAGCAACCACTGAACAGGTCACATGATGTGGCAGAAACATGGCTGAAATATTTTCTATATGAGAAACCATGCTTCGCACATAAAATAAAGGGCACAAACACAAATGTGCACATATGGGACTACTGATTCAAACTTATCACTACATTGTTCCTTTTCTTTTTATATATTACACACTTATCTATTCTTCACAGTAAGTTTTGATTGTTCACAATAATCTTACCTAATTCCTGGTATTTTGAGACTCTTTTTATCTAGCAGCCCAAATGATGGGGTCTCGTAGATACCCAGTGTATCTTCTGCCATCCTGGCAAAGAACTTTCCATCGTGACTCCACCTGTAGAGAATGAATAACAAGAGTCAAGAGTAGTAAAATATGGATGAAAGAAAGAATGAATGTGTCTGTACTACACTTGGAGCATTACAAGTTTGTATTTCCTGATGGGGTCATCTATAATGTTATTCATTTAAAACACAAAACATCATAATTGGATACGAGGGTGAAGAAAAACTCTCCTTATTTAACGTATATTATGGACTGTATCTGATCTGTCGGCACAAGACTACATGGCTGTCAGACAGCATGTGTAGTCTTGCTTCTAGGACCGGATTGGTTTTACTCTCAGCCATTTGTTTGGACTTCAAGCAACCACTTAACAGGTCACTTGATGTGTTTCCACTCGATGTGGCAGAAACATGGCTGAATACTGTCCTTTATCTACAATTTCCATCTCTGCAGATAGACTTGAAGGATATCATGAATGCCCAGAGTCAATCAATATTGTAGTTAGGATGGGCTATCATGCTGGTCACTGATGATTATGATATATGTCACCATTATGAAGCCAGCTCTGTTTTGTGGCAAATCAAAAGGCATGGCAACTATTGTGTATATTTTTTATCACAATAATGTCTCAAATATCAGCAGTTTGAAGGTCAGGTCACTGAGATAGTCAAGGAAGGGGGGGGGGGTTACAAAACCCTAAATAAATAACATGATATCAAAAGGGAATGAGCAAGTGGCCTTAATGTTTGTTTGGGCATCATGGCAAAATCCTATATAGCCTTAGGGTTATATGAACTGTAAATTAGTTTCCCATTATGAGCACAGCAGAAACACAATGAGAAAAACAATGACAATATGTGGGTACAAAAATTAAGAGGAATAAGATTGAAATTAAGAAAAAAGTAAATCACATGAGTAAGTAAAGAAGGCAAAAATCAGAAGATCGTGAAAAGAATGAGGAGGATAGAAGGGCAATGTTACTCACTTGAACACTGGCCAATTAGAAGCATTATCACAGGAGAACCCTCTCTTCTTGACTCCTGTCTTGATATCCCAGATGATGATTGCTTGCGTCTCATCCCTTGGATCATTAAGGGGGCTGAAGGTTACTATATACCTGGTAGAGAAAAATCATTCAGCAGTATATTAGATAAGATAGTATGCCATGTGGTAGCACTCATACAGTAACAAGTTACGAGTCAGATGTGCACTCAAATCTATGGAATTAATAATGGGTTATTATAATAGTGATCTTTCCATTCATACCAGACTGATATCACATATTTAGCAAAGTCTTTATGCACTTCCTAGGAGTTTGTGCACCTAAGCCCAACTCTAGCCCTGCAGCCCGATATGTCACTGAAGTAATCAAGGACTTTACCCTGTGGGTACCTGTTAACCTCACCTGGATTAAAGAGAAGGTTGAGTAGTGGGAGCGAAATTTTGCCCTCACAGAAACTAGGTATTTCATGGTTTGAAATACTAGAAATATGGATATAAGAGTTTATATGAAGACATAATCATCATATAATGTCATAATATGATAATCTAGCTCAAAATAAATGTCTAAGAATGCCAGTTCGCAAGTGCTCGCTAACGGTCCAATTCAAAATTCAAACTGCTCGATTGTGATAATTGTTGTTACTATATAGCGCCATCTCTCAGTGAACTATGGCCATGTGCAAACTGACAGCGCGCGCTATAGCTAGCTAGCTCTGTATACTGTGGTTATTATGCTATGCACCACACTGGCCATGAAGCCTGGCGCCTGGCTGCTCCGCATCGAAACGACCAAAGTGCTGTCGTGTCTCGAAGACCAGCAGCTAACTAACTTACGGTAGCTGGCAAACAAGCGCCCGTCCTGCCGGGCGGATACTACTGCCGTGAGTCCCTGGTCGCTATGCATGTTTGTCGGCATACCGGCATGAAAGTACCGTTGTACTTTGTGGCTGCGCTTTATATCGCCGCCGAAAGAAAAAAAAAAAAATGATTAACATACCCTCTCACAAGATTTTTGGACTAACTATGTGAAAATCATGACGTAAAGATGAAAATTAGACCCATTATTGTTGTGTTTGACCGAGATGATCTCCCAGTTGCGTCTACCGGGTTGGGCAGATTTTTGGAGTAGGCCCTACATATTTAATTTTGCATGCTACTACGGTAATATAGTATCGATATGCCAGTGCAATCCATAGCTTGTTGCGGCCTCTAGCTAGTTGCGCGGTCGGGAGCATGCAGGGGCTAAAAGAAATTTTGCTTTCCTGTTTCAGTATGGGGCCTGACCACGAGAACGAAGGCCCCCGAAAGGCGTTAAAAAATGTTATATTGCCCTTTGCGACCTACTCAAAATCTTGAAAACTACGTACCGGTGGGGGCCCGTGGAGGAGTGAACACTCTTTTTTTCCCTCAACATCAACCCCCTTGAGCAATAACAGTCATGTTTTACTCTTTTTTTGGTCAGGGGGTGGGCCATCGATAAAACACAGATAAAGGGTATCTTAAAGATTCTAAAACACCTAAAACACCCCATCGTTTTCCAAGGGGGTATTTGAACACCCAAAACACCCCCTCGATAAGCAAATGATCATTACTAATGAGGCTATCACTACAGTTTTATCTTAATATAATATCAAAACATTTAGCGCTCCTGTTATTCCCAAATCCTAGATCTTCCTTTCACTAAAATGTATAGGCCTAACTGCCCATGCAGGCCTATAAAAAAGTACCATCTATACAGAAACAACGATAATTATTAGTGCTTTATGCTATTTTCAATGGGAATGTTTACTTATTTGTTATTCTTATTGACGATCTACAGCTTTTTCAGGTTGAATTGGGGGCAAAACAAAAAAAAATAGTTAGGCCTATCTAGGCCATAATGAATGTAACCGCAGCACATTATTGGTCCCTTCCGCCCCTCCCATTTATTTTATTAAATGAAATGGGTTGAGCAAAGAATTCTGTGGGATAGAGAGAGCGTGGGGTCTTCTAGTATTATCATCACTATACTACTGTCAATAGTCGATATTACATGTTTTTACTTCTTCATCCATATAATCATGAATTTTATTCAAAGTCCATGCATTATAATAATGGAATAAGCAGTTCCATCGACGATTATCTTGAGCATGCAGCCTAAGCATCTCGTCTCTCTTAGTACAACAAGAAGTCTACCTTTTGTTTTGTTATTAATTCTCATTATCAATTTCATTGATTTTCATCATTATAATAATTTTGATTATCAGTATAATCACATTTATTTTCGAAACGGTACACCAGATTGTGATAAATTGTTGTATTATCATGATTAAATTATTGTGGAAGATCAGATGTACATGTACCTAAACATTTCCAATTGTTTAGACGATACTTGCCAAGTCATTGTAAGGTAATAGCTATCGCCCCATGCACCATAATATCCCCACCATCCTCCAGTGGCGTAATTAGCCAAAACTTTTGGGAGGGGGGCGGCAGCCATCCGCATCCCAAACATTATGTTACCACCCCGCCACACCACACAAACACATCATGACAAAATATTATACTCATATGTGGCTAACTATAATGCGATGAGGAAGGGTTGAGTTCTGGGAAGGTTCAGAAAGTTTTGTTTGTTTTTTTAATCGAAATTTGACTAGAAAAAGATGACAACATAATTAATTACACTTCTTTAAAACCAACCGACCTAAAAACGGCGCATAACCCAATTAGGAAAAGACGTTTTGATGCATGGTGGCACCCGAACTTTTCCTCCATTATTATGTTCTTTGTTTTTGTTTCGAGATAACACAGCAGTATATAAAAAATTCGAAAAATTTATATTGATTCACGTATCTTTGTGTAATTACAAATGGATTGAAAGATGAATTAGGCAATTTCCAGAACTCAACTTCCACTTCAATGATAATTATATAAATATTAATAATAAGACCTTGTTGCGTGATAATACAATACGGCCTTTGTTTGCGAGCGAGCAAAGTTAACGAGCCGCTTTGACATAATGTTAAACATTTTTGGCCTACCGTAATAGGGGCCTACCGGCTGTAATCATTTGGGGCATTAAATATGGCTTACCAAAACATTTTTTAAGAACATGCTATCCGAGCATGTCCAGCATAAATTATAATGGTAGATGACAAAAAAAGCAAAAGCATCATTGCGAAGCCTGTTAGAAATTCATTCGACCTAGGGGCCCCGTCTTATAAAGAGTTGAAAATTATGAATCACAACAATGTACGTAAAAGATAGAAGACTTGCTGACTCTTTATAATATGGGACCCTGAAGAACAAGAAAGATGAGAGGATGAATGGAATTATGGAATATGATGAACAGAAGGGAGATGAAGTCGAACATGTAAGGACGAGAAGGAAAAGAAAAACTAATTGTTATTCGGACCGAAAACGGCATTTTAACTATATTGATACCTTCGAGTTTTACTTAAATAAATGTTGACATTTTTTTTCAAGATGAATTCATGCAATATTTACATGTATTTTGTTTAGTCATAATTTCTTGAAAAACATGCTTGAATTGCATTGCTGGGGAGGGGGAGCAACTGCCCCAAACCCTATCAGTATCGGCCCGGTATAACGTATAAAAATGGACACAATAATTGTTATGGTTATTGAAGCTTCATCATCTCCAGAAGAAGGAACTGACTTAGATGCAGCATTTCAGCATTACCAGCGCCTGGTGAGTAATTGTGTTGCATTATTATTCGTTAGCAACTAATTAGCTTGGACCTCTTATGCGGGAAGAGGGGGTCGTAATTATGTGGGAAGTTCTTTTCTAACAAACACCTAGAGAGTTTCATTTTAATGTTCTCAAGCGCAGGGCCGTAGCCAGAGTTTGATGTTGGGGGCGCATACATGTAATTGATCGACGTCCTGGGGAGGGGTCTATGAGGATGGGTGTGTGATCTTGGAAATTTTGGGGGCACGTGCCCCTGGCTACGGGCCTGCTCATGCGTATTACAGGTTGTCACATACATTATCACCAGTCAATGGCATCATCAATGATTTTATCTTGGTATCCCTTCGATTTATATTAGCCAAAACATTTTTGTTTGGGGGAGGGCGAGAGGTGGGGTAGCCGATCCACACGCTATAATTTAGTTCACTGCCCGTAACCCTACAAACGTACAGAATTTAATATGCGGCCTATACTCATAGTTACGATAATAATTGTAATAACATATATTTTGAATAATAGGGCCTCGTTGCATTTATAGGATAACAAAATATGTGCCGTATGACTGTGAGCGAGAGAAACGAGCGAGCTTTGGCAAAATCTTGCAAGTAAAAAGTTTTGTTTTTAAAACAGTAGGGGCCTTTACCTGACATAATTTGGGGCATTGAATATGGACTTCCAACACATTTTTGGAATAAAATACTGTATCCAAACACTGACTCAAAATATAATCCGAGCTACGATTTCAGCTGGTGTGCATAATAGGTGCAGAAGAATAGTGATGGTAGATGAAAAATTATATGATAGCAAGAGCAACCGTGGGAAGCGTATCAAAAATTCATTATACCAGAAAGAAAAAACAGAGGAAGAGGATGAATGGAATATGATAAGAAAGGGAGAAGAAATACAATATGTATTGCGAGCGAAGGTAAGAAATTGATATTTTCAATTTAAAAAAACTATCAATGCCAATTTCTGACACTGGAATTACGTTTAATTTTTCAATAGTTTAAATAATATTTCTGATAAAGAGAGGGGGAGAGTCAACTGCCCCATGCAAAAACGCAATGAGCACGCCATGGTGCTTATATAAAATCACCATTGTTGTTGTCGTCAGGCGCGGATCCAGGATTTCTTAGGGGGGACCCAAATTTGAAATTATGCGACCCAAATATTGGTATATACGTAATGGTGACCAGCAGTGGCGTCATGAGCAAAAACGCTAAGGGGGGACAGGCGAAAAATCCGTATCACCCCACTCTTACATGCAGGCCCCGCTGAACGTTTATCAAATTGGGTGTGGGGGTTGAGGCGAAAGTATTTACGATCAGGTAGAGCGTATAGCGTTAATTGGCGTGGGGTCTAGCTAGCTAGGGGCAAAGGCCAGACGCCGGGGTCAAGGGGCGGAGCCCCCAGAAGCTCAGGGGGTATGGGCATTTAATTACAGTCAGATGAGCATATTTTGATACCTTATTTGTGACACTGGCAGGACACTAATTGGCGTGGGGTCAAGGGGGCGGAGTCCCCAGAAACTCGGGTTTTAGGCATTAAATAATTATTAACGTCAGATGAGCATCTAGGGGCCCCCTTAGGGCCCTAGGTGGGGTCCAGGGGCAGAGCCCCCGGAAGCTCAGGGGTTTGAGGCATTTAATCACGGTCAGATGAGCATATTTTTAATACCTCATTATTTTGTGACACTGACAGGTCACTATATTCTCTTTTCTTTCTCTTTTTTTTTCTATTTCACGTTAATATATTTTTTCAAGAAAGTGGGGGGTAGACCTCTAAATAAGCATATTTCTTGCCTGACTGTAAATTTAAGAATTTGTCATTTTCCAACAAACGCATCTCGGAAAATTATTTCATTTCAGCAACATTTAATTGTAAATCACCGGTATTGAAATGGAAATAAACGACGTTTGAATTTTATTTGGGGCAACTGTATTCAAGCTTCACCCCCCATCAGTACGCCAGTGCCCCCAATCTACACCTTGTTCGCGGAGAAAATCGCAACTGATCTCCCTCCTTTTCTTTTCTTTTTTCTTTCCTTTCCCTTTCTTCTCTCTCTTTTAGGTTTGCTGGGGAGGCAAGGGCCTTTCTGCCCCCGGTCCACACGTTGTTGGCGGGATTAATCGCAACTGATCTCCCCTTTGTTCATCCTTTTCTTTTCTTCTTCCTCTTTTTGTTCCCTTTTAGCTCTCCTCTTTCCCTTTCACTTCCCTCTCTCCTTATTTTGGGCGGGGCAAGGCCTCCCGATCCACAACTTGTTGGCGGGAAAATTGCAAGTGATATCTCCCTTCTTTTCTTTTGTTCTTTCTCCTTTGGGAAATTATTATTAGCTCTAAATGTCTCATCTTTTTAAGAGTGGTTAGATAAAAGAACATTGAATTATTTCGATATGAAAATCCAAACAAATGTTTTACTCATACCGATTTTCATAATTTTATATCTGATTAATTTGACCGGACACCGAAAATTTCATTCTTTTTTATTAAAAAGCTGAAATAGGAACTACAGGGAAAGTCATATGATGAAACTGATCAAACCTGATGGTTTTGAAATATATTTGGTAAATGGGTCAGCATCCACCAGAATCTGATGCATGTTCACTAAACGCTGTAGGTTCTTTGCCGCTTCAGAAATGGCTACTCCACGCACGCGCAAGTGATATCTCCCTTCTTTTCTTTTCTTCTTTCCCTTTATCTCCTCTTTTCCTTTTTCTTTCCCTTTCCTTCCTTCCCTCTTATTTTTTTGCTGGGCGGGGGAGGCACGGCCCTTTCGCCCCCCGATCTCTTTTCCCCCTTTTCTTTTCCTCTTCCTCTTCTGTCTTTCCATTTCTTTCCTCTTTCCCTGTCCCTTCTTTTCCCTCTCTCTCTCTCTTGCGGGGGGCAAGGCCCGCCCCCCCTCGATCCGCACCTGGTTGTTGTTGTAACAATTTATCCATACCCCCCTCATTTTTTTATGACGTGTTTCAGAGCAAACCACCCCCTCGGTTTTTTTTCAAGTGAAAAAAAAATGATAATAATTTCCCAATTGGCCGGGACCAAAAAAATTGCTCTTACCCCCAACCCCTCCCTCCCCCCGCTAATTCAGCGGCTGGCTGAGTCGTTGCGAAATTTTCGGCGCGATTTTGAAATTTAAACCCCTGAAAAAATCCTGCCTGTCAGCTCCTGCCTATATGGGGCAGAATACAAACTACGACACCTCAAATGGTTTTCTCATATGCCAGCTTTTGTAAGCCAAATCCCTGATCCCTGAATACTCGCATGGTAGGTCCATGATACTCGCAGCATAAAAGCTCGCCGTACGTGAATCTATCACTAACCGTATACACACATGCACACACACCGTAGCACTGTACCACGTAAGGCAGTGTGTTGTGTACGTACCCGACTATTCACATGTACGTTGTGTATTGCGGCTGTGTATACTCCGCTAGCTGTGTGTTTGATCCAGAGCTCTTTGTGATAACTCTATGGTTTGATCAGGGATCTACTACATGGTTTGATGTAGTCCGCAGGTCCGCAAAAAACGCTAGTTTATCCAGGATCAAGAACCTCACAAAAGCACAATTGAAAGCCTGATTTTAGATCGTAATATCTCGTTTAAAAAAGCTCTAAATGTCTCATTTTTTTCTGAGTGGTTAGATAAAGAACATTCGATATGAAAATCCAAACAAATGTTTTTACTCATACCGATTTTCATATATCTGATTAATTTGACCGGACACCGAAAATTTCATTCTTTTTTATCAAAAAGCTGAAATAGGAACTACAGGGAAAGTCATATGATCAAACTGATCAAACCTGATGGTTTTGAAATATATTTGGTATATGGGTCAGCATCCACCAGAATCTGATGCATGTTCACTAAACGCTGTAGGTTCTTCGCTTCAGAAATGGCTACTCCACGCACGCGCACTGGCATGACGTCGAAATGCTTGTCATGTCTGCTATGTCGCCCGGGTTTTGGAGATAAAAATAGAAAGGCAGTTACTCGGTCGTTTGGGCTTATGAAACCACTTACGTACCCGTAAATATACTCTTATGTATTAATTAAAGTATCAGTCGTCTTCAAGTTGTAAAATACATATCTCCTGTACGGTTTTAGCACCAGTGATGATAAATATAATTACCCTCCCGAATTTGTTCTGTCCCGTTAGTTCAAAACGGTGTCGGTGAATGTATGTTTTGCTGCATGCTGATAGTAGCTAGTGAAGCCTCGGAGGCTCGGTTGAGTTACGTTTTTACAGACATGCTTCAATCATATATGATCATTTACGCCTTGGTGCTCATACTCTCCCTTCATCCACCTCTCTTACTCTGTCTCTTTGTGTTTCTCTCTCTACCCCCTCTCTCTCTCTGTCCCCTTTATGTCTCTCTCTTCTTTCCTCCTCTATGGACATTTCTCATACTTTACAAAAAATTAGCAAATTTTGCATTTCAACATTACACCCTGTCTGAAAGCACTCTAAACCATAACCCCATTTGAACTGAATTTCAGAGCAACTTTGTTGTGAATTGCAATCACAAAGGTGAAACAAGTAAAACAAGTCACACATTCATATGAAATCAAACAAAACATTTTATTTCAAAAGCATAAAACTTGATAAAAGCTCAGACTTACATGGCACCATGTTCATGATAAGATACATGTGTACCATCAGTGGCGGATCCAGGGGCAGGCCCCTCCCTGGCACTCAAGGGTGTAAAATGTGCTCCCTACCCCCCTACTGAGCAAAAATCGACCGACACGATTTTCCAATTTTCAATGGCAAAAAAATGTTGTGCTCACTACCCCCTCCACTGAGCGGAAAATCAAAATCGACCGGCACGATTTTCAAATTTTCGCACGAAGTGGGCCCCTTTTTGGGCCCCATCTCTTGCCCCGGCTGATCCGCCCCTGTACCATGTATAAGTATTTCTTCCCAGCAAGATTAAACAGCAATTCAGACCTAGCTGGCCTTATGCATGTTGATAAATACATATACATATGAGATGAAATGAAGATGGGCAAATCCCAATACAACAAAACTGCTTACAACAGAGTATCTTTTAACAATTATTTGAAACTGCATTTATCTATTTATTTCATTATTTGAGAATCTTCATTCAGGATAAACCTGATCAGCAAAGCTGTTTTTCATCATGGTCCTGATTGAAATACACCACAATGAATGTATGTAAACATTAAAATACATTTCAAAGGTTTAAAATAAAAAAGTTCATGATACACATGTATACAAATATTCATACATAGTAGTTAAAAAATACAAGGCATTTGGATAATGACACTTGTAAATTGTAAATATACAATGTATAAACAAGATAGAACAATTTAGATAAGGATCAATAAAAATAAATCTGTACCATATCAATTAGCAAGAGAAAAAAGATTAGTAGAACGAGAGATAAAGTCAAAGAGATGTATGGATGGCGAATACAATAAGAAGTATATTTATGGAGAGTACTAAAAATATGTAAGGACGCCCATGGAATATATTTGGCAATTCAATTGGTATGCTTAAATATAATATAATTATAAATTCATGATAAGTTTTTCTCCTTATATGTATGTATTGCTTAAAAGTTAAAACACTCTATATTTGGCTTCGGTTGAACAACAAATGTATCAGAATTTCTAGTATTATAAGAACATGCCTATAAAATAAAAATTCAAATTCATTGCACAATCTATCAGGGGCAAGACCGTAAATACATCCATGTATGCTAATGAGGCGAGTAATCATGCCTTAGCTCAAACATTTGCCATTCAGAAAAACGTCACATGTGCGGTTAGAGTAATCAAATTTATTTGTAACTATTCCTGCTGTCCGTTTTGGAGTTTAAGTATTTATTCCCTGTTTTTAGAAGAACAGTTTCCCCAAACTGAACAATCGTAATCAATGCAAGATTGTATAGTTGTCTTATATAAGGTCTTCAATAAATTACTATTTACAGTGTACAGTTGAGCAAAAGCTTCTTAATGCGTGTACTTTAGACGAAAGTAATTAACATAAATGTTCAATGTGAATATCCCATGTAAGGTGCAAATCTACATCAACTCCAACTTCCAAGATATCTCACATTACATACTTGTTTTTAATATATTTCCATCTAGATTAATTTTGAGTTCACCCTTTTGTTTTGAGTTGCGTCGAAATAAGCATGACATTTGTTTATGAAAAATTTATTTTTAAACAATTTTTATAATATCAATTATTAATATCATCAATACAAGTTTGTAATATTTAAGCATTGCTTATTATCCAACTTTATAAACGATGTTATGCATGTAATATTTCAAGGAACAAACATTACAAACAATATAAATAATATGTACATGTACAGGTACTAGAAATTCTATTCTGTGGCAAGTTATCACACATTGAAGCCTCGACACATGTCACACATTTCAGTTCAGAATATTGTGATTTTTGTCTTTGCGTTTAAATTTAAAACATTTGAAAAAAAAGTGTGTAATTCATATGTTGAACTTTACTTCTGTACTTCAGACGACAGGCATTACAAATACAGTCATGATTCGTAATGGAAGGATATTTGCTGTGTATCAAATTGGCTATTTCAACAGATTGTATTGCGCATAAGTGGGTATATGTTGTTGATGATCTATCGCATATATTGCACATGGTACACATGTAGATGGTCCACACCAAGTTACTCTAGCTGCTGACGTTGATAAAGAAGCCCTTGATGATAAAGCATTGGATGGTGAAGCCGTTGATGATGATGATAGAGCTGTCGATGATGATGTAGCCGTTGATGATGGAGATGACGTCGATGATGGAGCCGTTGATGATGGAGCCGTAAATGATGGAGCCGTTGACGACTGAGCTGTTTATAACAATGAAGTTGTAATAGCCTGCTCGTACATCCTGGAAGACAAAAACACTTCTGTTGAAAACGAGCTGTCGATGACATTTGCATCCAGTCTGCGAATAATCGAGTCTCCGGAAAAATGCACCATGGCGTTTCGATGAAAGGGGTAACCTAAGTGAGGAAACAAATTACGAGATTAAATGTTGGAGTAGAAGAAACACTTTTGAGAATTATGGCAAATAAAAACTCTCGAAAACAATTTGAGTGATTCTTTTTAATACATTTAGATGCCATTGTCGATACATGTACATGTATATTTTAAGCAATAGAAAATTTTGCCCTAAACGCTTCTTTTAATTCAATAATCACAAATATTGAGTAGCTACATGTATGAATTTTAAATAGCTCCTACTCAATGGCAGATGCTTCAATTATATATATATATTTAAACCAAATCCATGACCTTGTGTCAATCTTTTATATAGTTCTCCAATTTCCTTTTAGCATTTTCGCTCTTGCCTCTTATTAGTGCCTACAAGTGACAAGTTCAACTTATGTTTCACAACCTTGGTAGATG